>CM047429.1:44178489-44334898 GCA_026168455.1 Theocolax elegans | reverse complement strand
TTTACAGTTTTTATGCAATCAGCTGTAAGCTGTAAGCTCACAAGGGGAGTACATGACCTCCGGGAAACGGATCTCATCCTAACTTTGGTATGTCTTTTATAATATAAGAATATGAAGAAAGCCAAGTTATCTCTTGCCAATGGCCACTTTTACGGAAGTTATTCGACATCCAATAATAATAGCAGTAAAAAGTACTTCCAATTCGGTCGCTTATAACTCAGAAACAAATAATGATAAACAATCGAACCAAAAACCAGAAGAAAGTTGAGTTCAAGTAGATATGGTTTGTAAAAAAAAGCTCAAATTGTTTAATTTGAAGCATAGTTATGAAGAAAATAAGAAATTGAAGACTATTAGGCCAAAAGAAACAATAAATTTTTCATATTAAATTTTGGCTTGATAGTCTTCTTCTTCTTTTTTTTTTACAAACCATATCTACTTGAACTCAACTTTCTTCTGGTTTTTGGTTCGATTCTATTATGTGTGTTATAAATAAAATCCTTTAATAATTTTAGTGTAATAATTATTTTAGTGTAACATTATAAAATTTATTCGATTAGTTTATTAAAGAATATTACTTTTATACTCTAAATTTTATAAGATTAGTTCAGAATACGTAATTTACGCACAGGTACCGTATGTAATATAAATATTTTTTGCATTAAAATAATATTTGTATTATATGTATAAAGTAAAATTATTTTTGACCATAAATTATAAAATTAAATAACTATAGTTGTATCATATATATAGTTATAGCTGAATGATACCTACTCACGTTAAACAAGAAATTTCATACTATAATTTACCGACGTTCTGTCGTAACCAAAAATACGTACAGATGGCGTTGCATAATGCATTATCGAGATTTCTTTAATCTGGAAATAATACGAATATTAGCGGCAGAATATATCTAATACACATACCGATACTGACTATTTTTTGACGATACCTATAAAAAATCAATTGTATTTATAATAAATATAATTATAATTTGGAAAAAAAGTTATTCAGCTTTTGCAGTTTCGTAAATATTAATCTGAACAAAAGATTATGGAACCTTAAGTAGATAATTTTGATCTGTTTTAAAAAGTTTAATTAATACCCATCATATATAATTTATCGCGGTGAAACATCCGTATAAAGATTAAGCGCGTTTGCGTGTATATAATGGATTTGCCGGAAATGAAATGGAAAGCGTGGATGAATCAAATCAAATCAAGGAAGAGGTTAATTATTGTGAACCCCAAAGGATTCTTCGTAGATATACGCCTATATAAGTTTTCAAAGAAATACATAAACTGCTGCTACTGATTTAATCCTATATTCACTTACTTCCTTTATTTTTTTTAAATTATCTCTACAATTGTGTGTATTTTACTGCAATAATTTAATTAATTTTCTTCGAAGTTTGTTAGAATGATCATTAAAAACGAAATTCTCATTGCATACCAGTAGGGATTCCATTTTTAAAAAATAAATACATATTTATGTTGTTTAATACATTTACGTAATTTATAACAATATTATAATAAACGCTATTGCTCGCGCATAAAATAAGTTATAAAGTAAGAATTTATATACATTTGAATGTTAAATTTCGTACAAAATCCAACATTATTTGATCAATAATTTAATCGATTAATTAAAAAAAGTGCGATGTCAGTTTATAACGGATTATTTATAGAACTAGACATCTGATCTCAAAACAATTTCTTGAGTCATTTTAGTCTGATACAATAAACAATATATTTTCTTTAAACTGAAGAAGTCGAGTGTTAAATTACTCTCGAGAGAATTTGAGCTACTAATCAATTATAAGAATGATTCAGTGCTCTCGTTTATTTAAGTTGAGCTTCGAAGGATGGTACGACGACATGATATCGTTACAAAAGTTAGAGATATAACGTAACTATATATAAAAAAGAAAATCGAGGGTATGCGAATTAAGAGGAGCGATACCAGAGCGAATGGTCAATATGAGTCATGGTCATTTAAGCCCTCGAGTTACAATTATTTTCCTTATTGATGTACTAATTTTAAAAAAATGTCGTTTCCTTTATATGAAACAATTTACCGAGCAATTTACACCTTTGACATCGGCTGCAGTTTACTTTATACTTCAACGCGTCCTAAATGTACATCGTAGATTCATGTGCAATTTTAATTACAAATCGTTGGAATAATCTTCCTTATTTGAAAACTTAATGCACTCCGCAACCTCACGTATTAATGATAAATCTAGAAAAATAAGGATCCTAAACGTCACATCTTAAACAATAAAATTATTCTTGTCACGGTCGTAATTTGTAAATAAAAACTTTTTAGACCTTTATCAAGAACAACGGTATGGGTATATGAAAGCGTTGATCACTCGTGAATTTACAACATTTAAGTCGTCTTCTCGGATTTATTTAGTTGCGGTTGCAATACGCTGCAGAGAGACGAAAAACTCGCCCAGTTGCCTGACAGATTATGTACGGATTATGCACGTCGAGTTGTCGAGTCTCGGTATTATAAGGCAAAGGCCGCGGACACCTACACGCAACACCTACGTCGGTCAATGTTCCGAGAGCGAACTTACAAACCGGAGCGCATCTATATGTACCTACATAGGTTCGATCAACTCGAATTGCCGTTTTTATGAAAATATTTTTAAGATTCATTACATAAGACAATTTTAAAAAATGATTCATTACTCCATTTTTTTATGTTACGAGGATAAAATTATCGTCAATTTAATTTTTTTTTCATTTGAAAATTAGAAAGTTTCCAGAGAAATGTATATGTTTATCCAAAATATACATCAAGTCTGACCATCGATATTTGATTGATTTTATAATCACCGTGTTTTGTACGAAATAATAATCATTATTGAATACAGTAAAAACTTGAAATATTTACCGTCCGTGATACAATCGTTCTCTTTCATGTTCATAATTGTTAATTTAACGAAAACTTCATTTCACTTTTTCCGTCTAAATAAGTAATACATTTTTTATAATTTCATGCAGCAAGTATAAGACCAACTAATAAAATTGTGAGTAAGTTATTGCATACTTTTGACAATCGAATTTTACTACACTTTCGTTGCAAAGATACGAAGTGCAGACATATTGCCAGTGGTATACGATACTAGTTCGCTGGTTTATTTACATTGTAGTGCTCAATAGTATTGAAATTGAAAAAGGTGGAGGAGTATTGAAAATTCAAGAAACATCAGTCATATTTATTAAATAATCGGATAAATGACTAATTTCTTTTATGAAATTGGAGGCTCTCAAAAAATGAAAAAACATGATAAATCGTATTCAAATTACCTAAAATTTGACTGCAGTACCTATTGAACTATCGTGCTTTTAAAAAGCAAAGATTTTCCAAAGCGCAAAATTTTCCAAAGCGTCGTACGTACGACGTGTACGCAACAATTGAAATATTAAAGACAGTTTGCAAGATGGGAAAGCAACTAAGTACAAAGTTGCTCTCGGAGGCGAAGGGAGGTACGGAGGAGTTAAATTTTCTATTGCGCGATTGCGAGGGGAACTCGGAGAGGCAAACAACTATAGGCGAGGAGCGGACTATATACAAGATTGGAGAAGATTGAGACCAATCAAGTCTGGAACGAAACGCGTTCTCGCTAACCGCGCGCGCGCTCTTTTCTCTCCCCCATATATAACGCGTCGCGTCTCTACACGGCACATTGATTTCGAATGAGCGAAACGAATTCCGGCGTAATTGCCCGACTGCTGTTCGCCTCCGAAATTTATTTCCATTCGACCTTTTAGATGCTAATTTTGTATATATAGGTATACACATACATCTATACATATATCTATACCACCACTATTGTACGTTATTTATTTTTTTCGAAATTCTACATAATTAACGCGTCGTTTCTTTTTTCGATGAATATATATTTCATACTTTTCCCTTTTTTCATCACTATTTTGTTGGGTTATGCGTATACTAACGTATACATTTAATGCTGATTTCTCTCAAACGTTATAATATGTTAAACCATCTATCGTGAGCTTGTTGTGTATACGGGTCCATTAGAATTTCGATTAATTCTGACTGGATTAACCAACCATATTTCATGGCCGTTCAAATATGTCGTATCACTGGATAAAATCGATCTATTTGCAATAATATATCGATGACAATATGTTGATTCCAATTAACTAATTGTATTTCAATAATTTGTTAACGTATTAACTTTAGTCCCTGTACAAATTAAATAGAACAAATATAAACAACGATCTAAATTATTTAAGGTATGCAAGATTTTGTAAGTAATAAATAAATGTAATTGACAATACGACAATGAAGAAAATCAACAAAAATTGGTACATTATAAACTGACAATGTGAGTACACATAAATGACACGGAAGAGTCGCATGAAAAGATTATCTGTACGTATACACATATAGCGCATTCAATCAGTAGACGTGCAAAGCCAAACCATGAGCGACAGGAATAATAATTCAAGAGGCTTCGAATCATCGTGCATAATCGATATAAACATTATCCGATTACGCATCTCGAGAGTATAATCATTGATGCGCGACTCGTGCGAGTGCATCGAGGAAGACGAATAAGAGAGAAAAAAAATACACAGGACGACGCTCGGAATATAGCAAAAAATTGCAATCTCGCGAATATCGCGCGCATTTGCAATGTGAATCAGACTTCGGGCTCAATCGTGCGTAGGACGAGCAGTTTATAAAGCGCCTCGAGTATAATCGCCGTCATTACCGTTATCGCCCATTGTCGACGCTCCTATAACCGTTGGGTTCTTCTTACTCTCGTCCTTTCGCGAAGCGCCGCCAGCACGCGACCGAAATTTACGAATGTTGTTCTTCCGCACATGTTGTTTATTTATAACCGTCATTCCGTTGTAATATTCGATGGAAGTATAGAAAATTCAACAAAAGTGGTATGGTGGTATGACGTGAGATGTATAAGATTTAATGTATTACCAATCGATCTGGATCGATAGAAGGTGCACTACGATTCTACTTTTTCGAAAACTAAACAAAAGGTGTGCGGGGTTATTTGTTGCATCCACGAGCATAAGTACTTCATTATTATTTTGATTACAGTGTTCATAATAAATATTCGATTTTTTGCGCGTTGAAAATCGAGTTATGTATATAGTGTATAAAGTTGGAAAAATAAGTAACTAAACATTTTTGAATGCTTATTACTTGTTCAATTTTTTTAATTTGTACAATAACACTAAATAATTACGATCGTGATTGGCAATATGTATCTCACGATCTCTTTTCTCTTTTTCGCCCCTCCCATCCCCTCCTCATCAAAATATTATTTCACCAACGTATATGTATGTAATATGGAACGTATATACAGACTGAATCATCTTCGTATAAAGATCCCGTTAATCAGTCAAAAAAATTCGATCGGTGTTTATTAAGTATAGAGATACGAAAGAGAAGGAGAGGGAGAGAGAAGCCGCAGTGTGCACAAAAAATGAGAAACGATATCCCACAGGTATTTGGTTCAAGGGAATCGGTATAGTAAAAGCACCGCTCATCCATTTCCGGCAGCGCGTTGATCGACCACACACAGCAAATTGCGAGCGCCCGGGCGTCCTTATATATACGCGCAACAGGTTATTCGCGCGTATTATGCGTTTCCGTACTCCTTTTCGTAGAAGATGGAAGTATCAAACTCTCTCTTTCTCCTTGGATTCGTACGAGATTCTAAGTTTCGTGACGTACGACGGTTGTAGAGGTTTTCTAGCTTGAAATTTGTCGAGACCACTGCAAGTTTCACCTTACGTTTCTCCCCCATATGGGGTCGCGCATGTGGGCGTGGACCCGACTGAAAGAAAGCTTTCCAAAGCCTCCTTCTTTTCTTCAATTTGAACGGCGTAAATCTTGTTCCCTCTATCCCGGTGTAATGCCTCTATATTTAGATCTCATCCGCACCCTCTTTTTTCTCTAGAACCGTAAGTTTCTATTAGCTGTACAGTCACCGATAAAATTTGGTCTAATATAAATATTACAAAAATTATAACAATTTTATTAAATTTCGTATCATTTATATTTCCTCTTTTTTATAGAGAGAATATTTAATGTATGAGATGACATTTACAAACTTTTCTTGACATTGAATCTTAAATCTTCGTTTACTACTTTCAAAGCGTTTTATTTGTTTGAACAGTCGCACTTTTCATCGAGTTTCAACTATAATTAAATGACATGAAATCCGGCTTTTTATTGACTTACTTTTATGTATAAATAAAGAACTAAACATTATAACAAAGAGTCATCAAACTATAGAAACTATGCAATTAATATACCTCTATTATTTGAAAAAAACAGGAATATAACAATAGTTGTATATAATGAATTAGCTGCTTAGGTCGTGGCGGCAACGTGTTGATTTGGACTGTACATTTATACAAGTTCAAAAACGAGGGAAGCCAGAGGGATTAGGAATAAAAAAAGAGCACCTGCGCCTCACTCGCGGCTTTGTGAGGGTATACAGTCGAGCGCGTCGAGTGTCCCTAGGACCTGTTGCACGCATGTGGGCCGCGGCTTTCAACCACTTTACTTCTTCCCCCCACGAGGCTCCATCTCTCTCTCTCTCTCTCTATATATATATATACACATACACACAATCTCATCGATGCAGCTCCCCTGACGAACTTTATACCCTCCACCTACGGGAGCAGCTGCACCTTCTCTTGTCTTCTCCTTTTTTTCGGGAACCCCTACCGAATTACGGTTCCGTTTTCTTCCTTTAGATACATCAATATACACCATCTATTTCTTTTTCACGCTTGCCCGTCAATTTGGGGTTGTGAACTGGATAGTTTACTTACATCATATGGGTTACCGAGCTTAAAATTTATGTCTGCGTAAATCGTTCCTTCAGATGAGACCGAACTGTTTAAGTGTCTACTTAATTTACTATTCGCGACAATTTATGGCGTTTCTGCAATGTTTGTTTATATGTATAACATTATTTTTTTAACCGCATATTTAAATACAGGAATTAAGAAATTTGAAAGTGTATTTTAAAGTATTGATTAAGATAAATTAAATATTTAGTAGTAATCATAAATAAACATTTTAACAGTATAAAATTAGTTAGTTTTCATTGATAAAAATCATCATTTTTGCAAATATGATACGGTTAAACCTAGAGACCTTTAAACATTATGCGTTATATCATTGTGTTGCAAAAAAGTGAAATATCAACGTACAATAAATATTTACGTATAAAATAGATGTATGCACCACACACTACACTTTAGGTACAGCTTTATGAGAACATATTTTTGTATATTTAATCGTCTCTGCAACAAATCGTAACGGATTTTATTTACTTTATTCAATTTTTAAGTTGAACAATAAAATTTTATCAAGTAATACTTTATAATAAATTATACATATACATAATTAACATTTAATTTTATCAATATGCCAATTTTGACAAATATTTTGGTTAGGTTCGTATTTTTAACTAATTTTCGATGTAATTTAGCTAGTATTTAATTCATTTTTACTACTTTAATTATTTAATTCTAAACATCTTAACTAAAAGAGTGAATTAAATTTTTACTAGAGGTGTTTCAAATTCTACTACTTTTTTATCGATTATTGAGTTTGCTGAAAATTGTATAGGGTATATTTCTTATATTATGGTAAGTATACGGCACTATTTCGAGATATAACGCCAACAAAGTTTTCTAAGTTATATTTATAAAATTTCGCAAAAACGATGTTTGTATATTTATATTTATGTTGAAGTCTACTATGGGTATAAAATTTTGATTAACAGGAAAAGGTCAGGTCGTATGTGAAACGGATTGACCTGGAACTGAAGGATACGATTAAATGACCGAAAAAAATTTAAATGATATCGTAGATTTTACGCCAATACTATAATTATATAGACAAAGATAATATGACTTTTTCAAAAAAACTAAAGGGAAAGAGTATATAAGATGAACTAACTCCGTTTCTAATATACTTTTAATTACCATGCAAAAAGTTCATTCAAATATCTTAGACAATTCAAAACTTATATGTGCGGACGTGTGTATATGTGGGTGTATGTTCTTAATCGCTTCTCAAGTGCTTCCTTCCATATATTCCCATCTTATAAATATCAATTTTAACGGTTTTTAAAAGGTGCACGTTTCTCGGTGTTTGCCCTAGACGAGGTGCACGAGTGTGTAAAATTACGACGTGTAACACTGACCCCACGTGATGCGGTATACGCACAGTGCGATTTAAGATGAGAAAGAGAAGATCCGTTTTTTTTTTTGTGAAAGGGAAACCGTGAGGGAGGATGATGGTACCTGCTTTTTCAAGGCTTTTTTTCTACTGGGTTTTTTTTTATATGAAGGAGGAGTACATCCACTGATGGATGAATCGCTTTTTCGAGAAAATTGCTGCTATTCCGTTCTTTTACGACTTTTAGAGTGTATATATATATGTGTACCCTTGGGCAGCAGTTAAAAAATCATTTGATTCATTAGCTTTTTATATTACGAAACTTCAACATTTATTATATCTCAAAAGTAATAATACGGATACATGTAGGTATAGTTACGTGTGTGTATACCGACGATTTCGGCTCTTTTTTTAAAGATAACCCTAAGGCGGTCGTTTATGTTTGATAATGTGGAACACGGTTTCATTATGTGCATGCAGCATACACTTCAACATTCATGAAAATAATGCTAGATTACGCATCGAGTTGTGCATCGTAGTTCAATCCTTGTTCTAAACTCAACAGAAAAATTTAGAAAATTATAAAATAAAAATGCATTTAAGCATAGTTTGCATTCAATACACAGATTGTATTAAAATGCTTTAATACACTTCGAAAAATTGTTATAATAGATACTATATTTTATAGTAACTTTGAGATTATACCTTGATTGTAATAATTTTTACTACATTTTGCAGTAAATATTAATGTGCATATAATAATTGTTAAAACGTTTGTTATCGAAAAATTACCATAATGGAGGAATACTCCTACGTAGCTATAAAATATAGCAATTTTGAGTAAACTATTTTCCTCAGCGATGTAAGTACGCTAAATACAGAAAATAAAAAAAATTAAGTGTTTATATTACATTGTGTTTAAAGATTATAGCTGTTTCATAAAGTAAACACACTGTTTGCAAAATCTGTGAAATCACGAAAACAAATTAATTAGCTACCGTAATATTGGAAAGGTCAGTATCCCAATAACACAATCGAGTTTAGTTAAATTCTAAGTCGAAGACGAGTAGCCAAGTCACGTATAAAAATATGAGTTTATCCAAGTAAGTTCCTCAGCTTAGGTTCAGGAATATTTGGGTGACACTCGATCGATTCTTTGGGCTGTTGACTCGATTCTAAAATCCATCGTCATTGTTGCTTCAGGTATACAAACACGTACGCACACGCGTTACGTACGGGTTTTCCACTTATCTTCGACTACCCCTCTACCACCTGATGTTTCTTTTTCTAAACTAGTCGGGTTCTTCCGAGTATAGTTTACAGTATCCAAAGGAAGTAGCGATCGTTGGGATGCATAATTTCCATCTTATTGTTAACATAGAAAGCTTAAAGTATTGTCGATAGAATTTTCATAATTGAATTGACGAAGTAATTGTTAATCCTTAGCGACCCTAACAACGTATTGTTGTATAGAATATTATGTTAGACGGAATAAATGCACATGCAGAATAGAATACTAATTCTTTAGCCTATATTCAGTCACAAATAGATATACTGTGTCAAACTGTTAATATATGGACGATTAAATTTTCATTTGAAACATGTCTTTGAATTATCTGTTATTAAACACAAAAACGTCTGCAACGATGTATATGCAGTGCACACGTAAAAAAAGTAACGGGGTTTCTTTCATATAGATAATAATACAAGGCATTTTCACTTTAGAATAATTTATTTTTCTGACTGTAAGTGGATTGCCATATACTTTATAACTATAGTAAAAATACTTTGCATATAGTTAGTGTTGTTTAATTAGCTTCCGTGAATGCGAGTATAATTTTTCACAATTAATTATATACGCGATTTAACTTATAGGTATATAAATGAATTACGAAGATAATTTGCTTAATATGAATTTTATGTATCCACATGAACTTGCCTGAATTATTTTTCAAAATAATAGTCGACGTTTCCTTCAACTTATTCGTGATATTATTATAAGCTTGCTATGAATCTGCAAATGATGCTATGTATAAAAAGTTACTAAGTTTAAATTATCAGCTTCCACTCTGTATAGAAATGTTGATCGCAGTACCAAATATTGCTGCTTGTCACCGTGTATTTAAATATCTAAACAATTGTAATTTAAAAATATAATATTCAATGTAGTTAAAACTTTATTGTATAGCGAATAAATCTATAAAGATTTGAAAGCTTAATAAATTAAAAAAAAATCAACTTACATCGATCATGATAACAACGAGCTAATTAAGGCACGGAAAGATTTTTCATCAAGTTTTGTGAAAGTATCACATTGTACAAGAGCGCAGGAGGCAAACTGCATAAGATACGTCTCTCGAGAGTTGTGGCATTCGAGTGCGACCGAGATTTTTTGACAACGTAACCTTTCTTACGGGGAAACGCACCGCGGGTGAAAGCTACTGTTGCATGCGATATGTGCAAGAGAGTGCAATTATTCTGAAATATGCAGGGGACAAAAAAACGTAATATTTTTTTGTATCACCTACTTTTACCTTTATTTATTTATTGTGTCAAATCACCGACTAGATATTTATAATTTGACAATTATAATTCTTAGTACAAGTTTTACATTTTTGACCAAGTATAATATGAGACGGTATATTTTAGAAAGTACATTTAATTGTAAGAATATTTGTACGTACACTATTTATACGTGCGCCAAGTGTAACCATTGATTTTATTTAATCAATTTTTTTAACCAAACTATAATGATTAGTGCACAATATTTGTTGCCGTGTGTTTATTTTACTAATATACTAAACTAGAAGTTTATTTACCGAAAAAGAACGGTAAAAAAATCGGTTGATTAATCTGTCACCGTAAGAGCTCGTAATTCGACACCATCCAGCTTTTGGATTTGTCACGATGGAATGTGCCTTCGTATATGCCTGTGTCAGAGGACCGATGGCAATCTTTCTTTTTTTCCTTTTTAAAAGGGAGTTGAGTACAAATAGATTAGAAAGTGTTAAATTTGACTTTTTTCTTGGAAACGCTCAGACTCGAAAGATAAGGGTAAAACTGTAAATAGATCACCAAAATGTTTACCCGGGTAAATTAATGATGCTTACACACATTCGTCAAACCCAACTTGTCTGCGGCTAATGATGCTCAAATTAGAAAAATTGTGTTACGTATTTTATAAATAAACTCAATTTTTGGATGTAAACGTATGTTTCGTATCTTTATTAATATAAGACTTGTGACTTTTTTTATATTAAATCAAATGAATAATACAAACGCCAGGATATTAAATACTTCTAGTATTCGGGAGATAAATAATGAAATCATAAAGGAAATACCTGAAATATTTGAGGAATGCGTTTATTTTTCGTACGTGGAAGGCATTGAAATTCACGGGTTTCTTTCGCACGGAATTATAATGGAATTCATCGAAGGTATAGGTATATATCGGCGCGATGCATATTAGAAGCCGTATCGAAGCTCAGTGAACCAAAAACTGAAGAGGAATGCGGTGCTTTCTTGCGAGACCGGAAGCCTCCCGGTTTCCGCGGTCAATTCTACATACTTAAATATTACATCAATTTTTTGCGCGTAGGTAGCCTTATTTTCTCAATAATATCAATTTGATTTAGAAAAAAGTTGCAAACTGATGACCATGATTATAAGCATGATAAAACTACTAAAAACCTGCCTCAAAGTAATTAATGTACATATACGTATATAATATATATATTTACAGCCTACTAACCCGTACGGCGAGTCTTACGCGCGGAGCACGCTAAATTCGTAAATACATCTAATGCAACCAAATTCGTGGCCGACTGTATGCGCGTGATTATATCGATTACTAGGATGTATAGAAACGCTACACATTCTAGTAAGATGTATACAAATTCTCCATATCGTCGACCATGCACTTGAAAATCGAGACCAACGTCTTCGAAACGCGTAGTACACAAACTCCAGCAGAAAGAAATATATACGAAAGTAAACACAAGCTGCGATTAAGTGCAGTGCATCTAATACCCGCGGTGTCGAATTGCCGAAACTCGTCGTTGTTCGCGCGCGCCCGGGCCAACATAGGTACTTTTTTTCTATCGTTCATTCAAATTATCTATATTAGTTTCCATTTATTTCTATTAATTTCTCCGACACGTAAGACTCGCCACACGGGTTATAAGGCTGTAAAATCTTTTTCAGCCTACTAATTCGTACAACGACTCTTACGTGCAGAGCGCGCTCCGCTTGTAAATACGTTGCGTACATACAAGTGGCTCCTCGCTTGTATGAGAGCCCTCTATACATCCTCCTAGGACGTATAAGGTGTCTATACATCCTAGGAGGCTGTATGCAAAGCGCTCCGTAGGATATATGCGGCGAGCAATATAACCTTTGCCGCGCGAACGGTATAGAGTCAACGTGTTTGAAACGCGTAGTACATGTATCGGAGATATATCTATGGCTTTTCAAACGTAAACACAACTAGTTTAAACGTAACGTTTGCGTTACTTTAATCATAGTTATCTTAATATTGCTCAGATACGAAAGTACTATATATTATACATATATATTAGAATATTATATTTTAGAAATAATATAGTGTATATATATATATATATACACGGAGAAAAATTTGAAGTAAAAATTACAATGTTGTCTAGTAATGCGGAGACAGACTGACGCAATCCAAAAATGTACTATAGTGTATAATAAAATTTACTAGAAAGTTATTAATTTTTACTACAATTCTGGTAATATTTACTACAACTTCAGTTAAATTTATTATACACTATAGTAAATTTTTGGATTGTGTCAGTCTGTCTCCGCATATATATATAATAACGCAAAATCAGTCCTATATCTTTAATAACTGCAATGTTACGATTAATATAATAAGTAATTACTAAATATTTAATATTCTCTGATACTAAATGCAGAATTTAAAAAGTTAAAATGTTTTATAAGCATCAGTATACAAATGTTTAAAAATTATTGACATAATATATAATTATTTATATTGTTTAAAAAAGTGTTTATTACATTACTTTTAAATGTATAATAAATTACTTTGTGAGCAACGAAAGAGTCGTATGTACGAATTATAAGGCTGAAAAATTGTTTACGTACCATGGGTAAGCATCGCGTCATTACAGTTCTCGGCTCAAATTTCGTGGATGGTAGTAACATCCTTGGCCGCTCGCTGCGCTCGCGACCGCGGACGTACTAACCATCCACGAAATTTTCCGCCTCGAACAGTAATGACGCGAGGCTCACCCAAGGTACATAAATAACTATTACGCACTATGGTATATATGATACGTTAGCGCGTTTAGAGGAAAAATATTATTGTGAATGGATTAGTTATGCCTTGGACGCTCGCTGCGCTCGCGACCGCGGCCCAACTACTATCCATTCACAATGATATTTTCCCTCTGATCGCATTAACGTATCATATATACCAAAGTACATAAATAACTAATAGAACAGTGTAAGGTAAAGCGTGCTTCTATATACTCAATCCAGTTCAACGTACTTACTTCCACGAAGCCGATCTGTAAAACGAAGAGCATGTTGCATATCTCGCATACTACACGAAGCTCGCGTTTATTCTTGATTAGTCTTATTTATACTATATATATAATAGGATGCCTCTAAGCCGCATCGTCGCGTGTCTTTTCCCTTCCAAGATGTGCGAGCCTCGTGTTTTATGTATCTACGGATGCGATTATAACTTGCTCGAGAATAGTGCATATCCTTTATACATATATACATATATGTACATACGTACTGTATATACACGCACACGCACGCACGCACACACACACACACACATATATATATATATATACATTGCTTATGGATGCGCGAGTGCATGTGTACATATGTATACGCGTATGTAAATTATTGAGCACATATAAGTACGATGGGTGGATCTCGTAAACTCTTAGCCGAGTATACGGTAGATAATTATTGTGCTACGCTTTTTTTAATTTTACGGAAACTTGAACTGCTCGAGTAGGGCTAGTTTTTCGTTCGATATTTTTGCAAGTATTTTAACGACGAACGCGGTTAGTTGTTAACTTGAATTTTTTGGAAAAATAAAAAAGATGTTTATCACTTTGCGCGTAGCGTCGCGTACGTTGGACCAGATTGAATATGCCGTTAGGTCGAATCAAAGAAAATAATACCACGATGTTTTTGGCATAAATTATTAAGTTATTTTTTACACACTAAACCTATCTATTAGGGTGAAATGTGCTCCAATAATGTCATAGTACGAAGAAATATAATATATTTAAATTCATATTGTTTTAATTTTTTTTAATAAAGTATTCTAGAAAAATTAGTTTAACAGCATAGTAGAATTTTTAATCATAGATTTACGTTTTACATTAATACGACTAATCAAAAATTCACTTACATTATAGATTGAAATTTTTAATCTAAATATACTATAAAGTGTATGGTTCGTATACTACAATTTAATATACCCAAGGGTTTATACAACTTTTATTAATAATTATTGTATTTTTACACATTTTATGAGTATAGTGTCCATTATACATACACTCATGTCCATATTTTTTCTATGTAAATTTCAATTTACAAAACTTATATAATAATATATAGCATGTGAAAGCAGCAATTATCTTATACAGTCTTCTAGTAATGATATATTAATTAATAAATTATCATGATTATTACAATTGTTTTTAATGAAGAATTATCAATTTTGTATCTATGTGCACATATTTTGTAGAATGGAAAAATGGTTTATACAAATATGTCTAAATCATAATTGTAAATTTATCCTCGGCATTATTGAAAATACTTAAAATCAGGAATGAAAGGTATAGATAAAATATTAACGCACTCGAACGACGATGCATTAGCGGATGAAAAATCATCGAAACAAGGCTTTTCCTTATCTATAGACACCTCTTACCAGAGCATTAGTATACGTCTCCCCACACAGGGACTAAGAGATCCTCGAGATGGTATATGCACGAACTGTACAGTTAAAAGAGAAATAAGTAAGGTAAAGACGATCGAGAAAGAAAGTAAGAAAGCGGCACATATAAGTAAGCGAAATATCGTTGGACCCTTTTCGTGAACATAATATTTTTCAAGATCGCCGTCGGGGACGACGAAAACGCGTGTAAGCACCGATCCGCCCACATATGGGCAACCGCTCGAGCAAAGACTCTCTGGGACATAAATTTTGAGAAAGAAGAAACCGGTAGGACGGACCTCTCGTTCTTCTTCTTCTCCTTCTTCTCCTTCTCCTTCGTCTTCTTTCTTTCGCTGGTTCTATAAGCACCTTGGCTTCTTATGATGCAAGACGAAATATGCTTTTTGGATATTTAACTTTGCGTTCTCGATTCAACGCCTCATGGCGTTTCCTACGTTTATTTTCTTTGGTGACAGTAAAATATTGAAATTGAAATATATTTTTTTATTTTCGTTTGAGATATTTTGAACGGTCGATGCATACGTTTTTGTCGTGAGTATATACGCGAGAAGAGCGTGAAAAATGTCTATATGGTAACAGAATTCGAGGACAGTTTTGATCACCGATTGCTCGCGTCCAGTGGACAGCTCAATTGAAACATTTTAACAATTTTATTCGAGAGGAAAACAAATATTTTAATCCATTTATTTTTGTAATGCACAATGCATATTTAATATTTTGTTGAATTCCATGTGGGCAAAGAGAAATGGACTGAAATAAACTTCAATATATACCTTATTTCGAAGAAAAATAAACGAGAAAGGTAAATAAAAAATACTCAAAGAGCGATATAAAACTGTCAACGAAGGGAACAAATTGAACTTGAAACGATGTGCATTTGTATTTAGTAGAAGAAGTTTAGGTAATATTTTAATTTCAATTTTTTCACTGGTGAAATGCATGCTGAGACAGAGAGGTACAGAAAAGGACAACCCTCGCTGCAGGGAAGCGCTACTTGTGGAGCCAAACTTTTTCTTTCTCGAATAATCGCGCGTATATTCTCGTATATGCAAAGCTGCCTTTCGCCGAGACTTGCAATTTATCAGTGGCGAGACACCGTACACTCAAAAAAAAAATTCGGTACTGTTTACAGGAATCTTTGGTTACTGTAACCGAATGATTTCGGGAGTTTGAAATGTCTGTAATCGTTGACAATTAGCTTCACGGGTTGATAATGTTTACTATGTAGTAGGTGGGATCAATCGAACTTACGTTTACTATTTTGAAGAATTTGGTTCCTATATAATTAAATTGTTGACTTAATAAATTTTAACCAAGCCTATGAGATATTGGTTACCAGACTATTCTTTCAGTGTTTTTCGCTTTATTTATGCTGATTCTATGCCGAAAGATGGATTTTTATTTTTTTTATTGTCGGTGTTGTATTAAATTGTAACAAATATTTTTTTCCACTGTTCCTTGAGAAATCAAGATGTGCAAACCCTTTGTGTGCATGAAATACTTAATACATTATTACATACTTATTTATCTCAAAGGTATTGAAACCAATTAATTTATACATATATTTATTTTGTATTTTACGAGTAATAATAATATTTACTTTAAATTAATATTAATGTTGTAGATATTATACGAACTGGAAAACGATATATTAATAATTCAATAAAAATGTCGGTTTAATGTTAATATCGTATAAATAACAATTAAATATTGTATAAACGCAGATATCAAAAATACTCAACATAGTCAGATAGTTAATTATTAATAATTCAATTGTTTGGTTACGCTAGTGCAAGTGGAACAAGGCAATTGTTGTACCATTAGAACTTGCTTTCTTTAATAGGAGAAATGAATTCTACAGGTTTACGAAAGAATGTGAAGAATCTACGAGTCTACTGCAGCATCGATTATTTAAGAATGACAAAAATTACCATAGCGGTTAAGGAAATTAAGGAAATGATCGTGTTTGCTTTAAATAATCTATGATCATGGCAAAACGTTCGGCCCATCCTATTGGGGACTAACAGAATAATAGTTGTGTGTAGGACCTTCTCACCCCGCTCGAGTGCCCCCTCCACGTATAACAACAAAGAACGAAGAAAATAAACCATTAAGGATATTCGGCCGTGCATAGCTATACCTAACCTTGGATTTTAATAGCAGTTGGCTCGTTCGTCTGAGCCTCCAGGGTGTAGGTGTATGCGTGCCACCTTTTTTTGAGCGATCTCTTTTGTTTTCTTTTAACTTGCCCTTCGGATTGAGAGCGCACGTAAATCGAACAAGGGAAATCCTGGATGTGCAAACTGCTTAACCGTGACTTTGACCTTTTTACCTTAGGAGAACGTCACATGGATGAATAGGCTTATATTGGCTACAAGGTGAAACTAGCTACGTCTCATTCAATTTGGAAAGGTGTAACTCTATGGAGTCTCTTTTGTTCAGAGAAAAACCTGCGGTTAAGCACATTATTTTGGTTGTATATATAATTACCAGTATTGTGCATTTACTTTTCAGTAAGGATTATTTTCAAGTATTTCTTTTGAATAACCAGCATCGAAGGACCTTTTCTGTGCAATTGACGGTACCTTTATTATTGTATTGTAAATAATGCAAAATTTGATACACAATTGTCGGGAAAAATGGTAATAACCGAGTCCAATTTAGCATAAAGTTCGAAGTGTCGGACTCAGAAAATGGTCATTTTTAATACTTTTTTATAAACAAAAAATAAATTTTGGAAAAATCCTGAACGCAATGTCCTTAGGCATCTTTTAAACGGGATACTCAAATTTTTTCAGATTTTTAAATCTGCAATTTAATTCTGATTTTGCGTTCAAAATTCAAACCTTTTTAAACGAATAATTACCGACCAAAAATTGTTTATTCAATCATTATTAACAAATTTATTTTTTCTTAAAAATCAAAACGCCATTCCCTCACTTTTGTTTTAAACTAACCTTATGAATTTTTTTAGATTTTTAAATCGTTATTTCCAAGATGATTCTTATGTTTAAAGGTGTAGATCCCTGTAACTTGGATCCGACATCCCGTTAAATTCCGTATACTGTATAAACATTTATATTTTTCTCCAATAGTAAGTTTAATTATTAATAATTCAATTGTTTGGTTACGCTAGTGCAAGTGGAACAAGGCAATTGTTGTACCATTAGAACTTGCTTTCTTTAATAGGAGAAATGAATTCTACAGGTTTACGAAAGAATGTGAAGAATCTACGAGTCTACTGCAGCATCGATTATTTAAGAATGACAAAAATTACCATAGCGGTTAAGGAAATTAAGGAAATGATCGTGTTTGCTTTAAATAATCTATGATCATGGCAAAACGTTCGGCCCATCCTATTGGGGACTAACAGAATAATAGTTGTGTGTAGGACCTTCTCACCCCGCTCGAGTGCCCCCTCCACGTATAACAACAAAGAACGAAGAAAATAAACCATTAAGGATATTCGGCCGTGCATAGCTATACCTAACCTTGGATTTTAATAGCAGTTGGCTCGTTCGTCTGAGCCTCCAGGGTGTAGGTGTATGCGTGCCACCTTTTTTTGAGCGATCTCTTTTGTTTTCTTTTAACTTGCCCTTCGGATTGAGAGCGCACGTAAATCGAACAAGGGAAATCCTGGATGTGCAAACTGCTTAACCGTGACTTTGACCTTTTTACCTTAGGAGAACGTCACATGGATGAATAGGCTTATATTGGCTACAAGGTGAAACTAGCTACGTCTCATTCAATTTGGAAAGGTGTAACTCTATGGAGTCTCTTTTGTTCAGAGAAAAACCTGCGGTTAAGCACATTATTTTTGGTTGTATATATAATTACCAGTATTGTGCATTTACTTTTCAGTAAGGATTATTTTCAAGTATTTCTTTTGAATAACCAGCATCGAAGGACCTTTTCTGTGCAATTGACGGTACCTTTATTATTGTATTGTAAATAATGCAAAATTTGATACACAATTGTCGGGAAAAATGGTAATAACCGAGTCCAATTTAGCATAAAGTTCGAAGTGTCGGACTCAGAAAATGGTCATTTTTAATACTTTTTTTATAAACAAAAAAATAAATTTTTGGAAAAATCCTGAACGCAATGTCCTTAGGCATCTTTTAAACGGGATACTCAAATTTTTTCAGATTTTTAAATCTGCAATTTAATTCTGATTTTGCGTTCAAAATTCAAACCTTTTTAAACGAATAATTACCGACCAAAAATTGTTTATTCAATCATTATTAACAAATTTATTTTTTCTTAAAAATCAAAACGCCATTCCCTCACTTTTGTTTTAAACTAACCTTATGAATTTTTTTAGATTTTTAAATCGTTATTTCCAAGATGATTCTTATGTTTAAAGGTGTAGATCCCTGTAACTTGGATCCGACATCCCGTTAAATTCCGTATACTGTATAAACATTTATATTTTTCTCCAATAGTAAGTTTAATTATTATTAATATTTAAAACAAATCTTACTTATCGATAATGCATAGTTCGACTGTTTAGTCCATTCGAAATAACATTTAAGTATCTATTTTAGATAAAATATTCAATTTTTCCCCCTTTAACTTCAATTAAATAAACATTCTCCAACTTTTGATGTGCCTAAGAATAATTCCTTAAACTCAATCAATACATCATATTACATAGTTTCGATGTTCGGTCACATCCGACTTTTTACTTAAAATTAATATAAGAAAAAAGTATTTACAAGTATAACATATTTACGATGATTTTAAAAATAAAAAATATGTATACGCGTGTGCGTGTGTGCGTGACAAGTTTGAGCTGAAAGCCTCGCAATATAATAATCTTTCGGGTCCTCGGTCGTTTTCGCATATAGTATCAGATTCCGCGAAACCCCTCGATGACTCTGATTTTCGACACGTTGCGTCGTTCCATCGTTATATAAATATATATATATATATAGGAGAAAGGGTTCTTTCTTTCCGTCGCGGTGTCTTAATAACGAACAAGCCGAGGCGCCGCCTCCTCGAGTAGATCTACGGCAAGACATTAATTCCACTGACTGAATTTATTTGAAAATACCGGGTATAAGGCTTTGACGGTGTTCCTTGATCCTAATAATAGTAAACGAACACTCTGAAATGGTTATTTGTTTTTTTGCTAAAGTCCTTATATTTGTATTTTTACAAATCGTCCTAATCCAACGCATTTGTGAGTCGTCTACCATATTACTTTGAATGTGGGATTGAATATAGCGCGCCTGTAAAACAATATGTCTTTATATACAGAAATTTTTATTTATTTAAAATATATGTCTTTGAATTGAATGTGATAGGGGATAAGTGATTTCAATTTAAGAAAATTAGTTAAAATTGATAAATTCATTTTTTTGAATTGACGCATGCACTCGATTAATTGAATCTGTAACTTACTATGTAATCATACAACATTAGTCGACACACAAAATTAATTCACGATGTGTAAAAGTAAACTTGAACACGTCAAATTTTAGTACAGCACGGCAATCATAATTAGACTTGTGCAACGAGAATACTGTCCTTAAAATTGTGTACCCAAAACCTATTAATTCGAATAGCTGTTCAAACTAACATATAAATAACCAATACAATGTTTACGACACATTCCATAGTCCAAATGTATAGCCAATAAAAATTTCTATAGAAAAAAGAACAGTGTCGGTCAAAAGTGAGTAGGTAGTACAAGTTTAGCTTGCGATAAAAGTTTGCACTTTCTATCTTCAACTCGGAAATTTATACGCATTTTTTGCCCTGCCGAGGAGTTAGAAAAGGATAAAATTAAAGAACTAGAACGATTGCAAAATAGTCGAGAGTTGAAATGACGATATTGACGATTACGACCAGTTTCCGCACGCGTTTGGCCTTTCTCTTTTGCAGGCTCTTTCGCGCGACTTCACCGGACGGTAGAAAGCGCCACAGCGTTTGTACGATAAGAGGCTTTTTTCGACACCGATTTTCTAGGCAGTAATTTGTATACAGTATAGAGTATAGCACCGTCACGCCTTTCTAACCGAGATACGTTTGAGCAGCTAAAATTTTAAACTGCAAATGCCTTTTACCTCCTACGTTTAAGAAAAACTATTTTTCCTACTATCGTGCGCAAAGTTCGAGTTTGCGCACTCATTTGCGTGCGCAAAGTTCCACTTTCCCACACGCTATAATTTCTACAATTGAGCGTGCGGGAAAGTAGTTGAGCGTGCGGGAAAGTAGTTAAGCGTGCGGAAAAGTGGTTGAACACGTAGGAAAGTATAAGAAGTTGGGCGCAATACAATACGTATGAATATGGGCACGTAACTCGAACGCCGATTTGTTTACGTCTTGTTACTTAGCGACATCTTATATTTATGTTAAAAGTTTCAATCTTAATTTTGACGTCTCACTTGCGGCTCTATATATACGTATTTATATGTTCTGAATAAGGATGACATCAGTAAGTGGGGTCGACAGTGATAGTGACGATGTGTTCGATGATGTGCCACCGGAATAGCTTGAAGCAGCAAAAGAAATAGCTTTGAATACGTTGCCAAATATTTTTACAAGAAATACGAAATCATTTGCAGAGTCCGTTTTATTACTGTATTTAAACGAAATATCAACAAAATTTAAATTTAAATGTTAAATTAACGGTTTTTCATTTTTTTAAGCGGGGGGGCTCCGCCCCCCCAAACCCCCCCGTCCCCCCCAACTTTCCCTCCGCCCACGCGGTTCTGCTCAAATGTGTCGAACTTTGCGCACTCAGTAGGAAATAGTACATTACGATACGAGTGCGCAAAGTAGGTTGTTCTCGCACGAGCGAAGCGAGTGCGAGATAACCTACGAGCGCACGAGTATCGTATACTATTTTTCCTACTGAATGCGCAAAGTTCGACACATTTGAGCAGAACCGCGTGGGCGGAGGGAAAGTTGGGGGGGACGGGGGGGTTCGGGGGGGCGGAGCCCCCCCGCTTAAAAAAAATGAAAAACCGTTAATTTAACATTTAAATTTAAATTTTGTTGATATTTCGTTTAAATACTCGTATTTCTTGTACTACGCCACTTTTTGAACTCATTGTAAACTTTTGTATATTTTTGTTTAGAAATATTTGGCAACGTATTCAAAGCTATTTATTTTGCTGCTTCAAGCTACTCAGGTGGCACATCATCGATCACATCGTCACTATCACTGTCGACCCCACTTACTGATGTCATCCTTATTCAGAAATTATAAATACGTATATATAGAGCCGCAAGTGAGACGTCAAAATTAAGATTGAAACTTTTAACATAAATATAAGATGTCGCTAAGTAACAAGACGTAAACAAATCGGCGTTCGAGTTACGTGCCCATATTCATACATATTGTATTGCGCCCAACTTCTTATACTTTCCTACGTGTTCAACCACTTTTCCGCACGCTTAACTACTTTCCCGCACGCTCAACTACTTTCCCGCACGCTCAATTGTAGAAATTATAGCGTGTGGGAAAGTGGAACTTTGCGCACGCAAATGAGTGCGCAAACTCGAACTTTGCGCACGATAGTAGGAAAAATAGTATACGATACTCGTGCGCTCGTAGGTTATCTCGCACTCGCTTCGCTCGTGCGGGAACAACCTACTTTGCGCACTCGTATCGTAATGTACTATAGCTTTTTCCAATACTTACTATAGATTATAAGGTGGTGCATGCTATTATCCATTTAGTTGAAAACAATTAAATAAATAGACAGTTATTCTGTGATGAGACTTTAAAAAATGTATAAATATAGTTCACATCGTTCAACTACATTACACTATTTAAATAGAATCCACTATATAGAATAATTTATAATTATTAAAAAATTATATTTAATTGAACTTAAACACCATGTTACAAATAAATAACCGAAATTTTATAATTTACAACAATTAAAAATGTCATCTGAACAAGTAACTATAAAATAAATTAAAAATTTGTTTGAAAGTCGTTTAAGGTTGTTAATTACAATTCGCTCATTAAAACTCATGACAATGATAATGATGAACGTGCAATAACGTCATGAAATAAATATCATTAACCATTGGAAAATATAAAACTGACGAGTTTATCTGGTTTATAATAAAAGATTCTGCAGGGTCATAGTCTGCGAGCACTTTTTTGTAGCTGTACGCAACGTTACAGTAATCCGAGAGGTTCGTATTCGCGGTCGATCCAAGACATTCACACATACGTATTCTTTACGAGGATAGATGCACGCGCACATAAGCGTATATATATGCACGTATATATAAATACCTGTGGAGCAAGTCGATACACACTGGTTGCTCGATAATACGCTCGATAAGTGCGAGCGCGAAGATAAATCTTTGGTACCTTTTCTCTCCGGCTCTCTATCTTTTCTTCCTCCTGAAGCTTGGGCCCTACCCTTGTTCCATCTTTGTTCTACTCTTAGAGTTCGAGCCCGACTCTGTCTCTCTCGTTTAACAAAGCCGATACCAGTGGACGATATGTGCACATATCTAACTTTATTTTCATACCTTATCTGGGAGGAGAAAAGAGGAGAGGAGGCGAGTGGCAAAGAAGAGGGCCAGTGCCCTTTGCGTCAGAAGAACCAAGTATGTACAATAGTATCTTGCGTACACACATTCTCGTATGTGTCTCTCAATATATATATATATATATATATATATATATATATATGATTCCCATCCTTTCTTCAACTTGACGCACTGGGTACGTATATATTTGAAAAGTTATCGCAAAAATAACAATCTGCGTTTTTACTCTACGCTTTCGCGTATAGAATTGTGGAATTGAATAGAGTAAATTTATCAAAGAGAATTAAAAATTTGAATGTAACAGATAATTGACGGTTTAATATTTTAGGATTTAAAGATAATACATTTGTGTTTAAATTAAATATTATATAAATTTCGATTGAATATATATATATAAATTAAGTAGATAAATTTGCATTATACATCGAACATGCATATGACGAATAAAAAATTTTCTATCACTAATTATAAAATTATATTAACTGTTTATTTGAATTGAAAACAGTAGGTTTGATCGTTTTCGAATTATAAAAATGTAATAATAAAGAGAAAGCAAAATACAAACAATCACTTGAAAAAATGTTTAAATTATACCGTTGATATAAAGAAATATAACGGGGCAATTAATATTCGCATCGTTTAAATAAATATTCGGGAAAGTATATACATATATATGTATAAATAATTCATACCCGCAACCAAGAACACAGTGATAAACTGCCGCTAATTATTTAATCCCGTCAAAGTATCCCGCGAACGATCAACTCGTTCGAATGCGCAATCGAAAAACCGGCTTGATTATATATGTATATATTGTAGATATACCAAGAGTCTGTAAAATTCATATATGAAAATTAAAAAATCTGTATAATCCGTACCAGTCCAAGATCATACTTTGAAGGTAATAGGCTGTAAAGGTGTGTTAGATACATTATGCATGTGTGTGTAAGTGTATGGATATGTATAGATACAGGAGGCCGGAAACACTGGACTATCGGGCAAACCGATATCTCGCCCGCGCTCGCTTCAGGCGATTGGCAAAAACCGGATCGTTCGCGGCTTTTGCTCCTTGGCGCGTATATAATAACCCTGTTTTTGCCTCGACGCGCCCGTTTCTTTTACTCCACACCGACTTTATATATACTGTATGTATATACGCGACTTATATGTATAGATACAAGCGTTATAATCTACCTTGTAACAGGATGCCCGAGAGAGGTTTGCGTGCGCGATCGCGGCCTTGCTTCTCAAAATCTATATATATGCACAATTTTATATGAACAGGAGCTTTGATAACGCGTCTGGTGTTTTTTGTAAATTTTCCATTATAATTTTGTCTCCTCAACTTAGTTGCACTATACACGTATGAGACACAGTGTAAGATATGTTAATATAAATACTACATTTTACTCTGTTAAGTCGTTGTAGAGTCAACTTTTGGGAATGAGCGTGGATAAACCTATAATATGAATAGATTTAACATTGTTATAACTTCAGATTCAATTAACTTTTCTCTTTCCTTACGATAATTAATTATCGATTAAAATTGTATTAAGTATAATCTATAACTGTGATAATAGAATATATGTGTACGCTTTACGCGTAATATAAAATACAGGTATTTATATTAAAATAAGCAATATGTATATATATTACCGTAAATAGGCAAGACTATATATTCGCATCCAATTAAATAGTTATTCATTTCCTAATTCAACGAAATATAAATATTAGGCTCGTTATTGCAATATTTTAGAAAGCTCTGCGTAAAACTGTACGTCTAAGAAACAAGTTTTCTTAATTAGATTTTAGATACGGTCAATTTTACCCGATGCGAAAGAATTATGCATACGCTATTACGAGAAAGTTATGTACGCCATAAACAAACAGTGTGCAAAATCAAAGAATCAGCCGTAAAACATCGAGTAATATAATTATAGCTAATTGGCGTTATTAATTTACTTACTTGCTTATCAACTTCCAATCCATAAAAAAACTCCGATTTATTTCATCTAGCATTTACAATATATTTTCAATGCAAATGCGTATTACAATATAAAATAAGCGGGTAATATCCATTTTCATTGTGAGTATATTCAATATACTTATGACGTACATTTTTACCGATGATTATTTTGTCGATTCGAAATGTTATAACGCAAACGCTTAAATCCGATTTCGATATATAATCACCATAAACGCGCGACGATCCTATTAATTGCGTATTGAAACGTACATTATGTACGATTATATAAAAAGATATAATAATAATAATATAGTCGGTTTATCTGTAGCCAAGAGAAGTTCCATCATAAATTTAATATAAATTACAGACATCCATTAAGAGTTTTTAAGCTTATGCAGATCAGATATACACGATTTCTCTATTAAGTTAACAAAAAAGAGAGAGAGAGAGAGAGAGAGAGTGAAGGTGAGGAGGGAAGAAGCAAGCGGATAAAGCCACTCGACCGAATGCGTCAGCAACTAATGCCCGTGTATATATAAAAAAATAAAGCAAGCAAAAGAAGCCACCAAACTTGCTTTTCCAAAACTCGCCTATCATATTATATACGCAGCAACTTTTTAGCGAGGCATCAGTTGTTGAGAAAGCAAAACTAGTAAAGCAAGAGGATAAAAATAAGGAAATGACAAAACATTCGTAAAATAAAGGGGGAGTCGAGAGGAAAAATACAGTATAACATAGTCTAAGGTAATATCTATCAAAGTTTCAAACTCAAGTTTTTGACATATCCGCCGCCGCGTCTATTCTGGTTTGAGGTTTCCGCACAACAGGCTCGAACACGCGCGATAACTTTCAATCTAATCTAATGATATTGAAAAAGACACAAATATTTAGGTTTATTCGACTCGGAGACAAGTTTTACTCGATTAACATAATATGGAACTGTAATTATTGCGAATAAAATGAAATATACGTATATACAATCTGATATTCGCGATAGATAGGCCAATAAATACTTGGTTGAAAACCAGAGGAAAAGAAAGGAAAGGTAAGAAATGTAAGGAAAAAGAAAGAATAAGGAGAATAGGAGGAGAGAGCGGCATGTATATAATCCAAAGCGAAGAAGAAGAAATGGTCGCGCCTCGAAGGCGCGATGACGAAGTAGCGCGCGATCGGAAATGAGGATAAGCGGTATACCGAACCACTCGATTGAAGAAGTTACCTGTGTGTGGACGTGTGTGTAAACGTACACACGAATGGGGCGAAGCGGGCGGTAACAAAGGCGAACGCGAGACGCGCTTTCAAGGCTGCGGGCGCCAAAAACCGCGCGTCATCCCTGCGAGAGATGTGACTCGTCGCAATGCGCGCGCTTCGTGGGTGCGGGATGTGTATTATCATCCAGGCGGATCCTCCTGTATCTACCTTGCTCCTCTGCCCCTCTCACTTCTCTCTGCATTATGCATGAGCGGCCGCTGCATATACACACGAGCTTCGACGGTCGTTAAAATCGCCAAAAACTGCGAGGGCTCGCGATCTACCGACCGTGTATACGTATCTTTGTGGATTACCAACAGAAATCTTTGAATATATTTTTACTTTGAAAAATATTGTTTGTCGAGCTATTGTACGAGGATTTGCTTAGATAAACAAATTATTTTCCTAGATTGTTGATATTTTTATAATTATTAATATATACTATAACTCGTTATAGTAATAATTCAACGTGTTTATTAATCATTGGGAGTTTAAAGTATATATGTATAACTATAGGGATTAGCTGTTGCAATATGTCCTATTATTGAAATTGTATGTTTTACACCCTAATACTTTTACAAGAAATTAGTATAAAACATATGAATTACGCTACATATATCACCATAATTTTTTTTAATGATTTTATTAACCGGCCAATTTAATAATATATAAATGTGTTTTTTTAATAATGTACTATTCTCATTATTTACTATATAACATATTTTCTATCTTATTTATAATTAACTATATTATTTTAGAATTATATGTGTGAAAAAACTGTAATTACTTGGGTTCTATCTATATAGGTATACGAGGAAGTGAAAAGTCACTCATAGATAGAAAAACTAGCCACTGCAAGAGTGACTGGGTTTTCACTCCCTTAAAGTAACATATCACTTGGAGGGAATACTTGTCACTCTTCCCGAATTAGAGAGTTTAATAAGTAATATATTATTCAAAATTTTGCTATAACCATATTTTAACTTTCTAAGTACTGCGTTATAATTTACTAAGGTACTGCACCATTAAGATTGTAGACCAAAAGTATCATTTTAATCAGATAGAGAAAAGTGAAAATTCAGCCGATACCGCAAATGACTCGATAAATATAATAGATAGAGACAATTTTATAGTGCACGGGTGTGCGTGTGGGTGCGCGTGTGTATATGAAGGAGACACGCAGACAAGGAGCACGTGCGGAGGAAGGAATGACCGCGCAGAGTCTGGAATAAAGAAGCCAAAGAGAGGAGGAGAAAAGGAAAAGATAAGAAAGGGAGAACCAAAAAATAGAGAGAGAGAGAGATAGAAGGAGAGCGCGTGTGTATATGTGGAGAACGAGAGGAGATGCAGGAGTGCTTGGTCTTGAAACCGGTTGAATTATAATAGCGAGGAGGGCGCATGCGCTGAGTCACCGCCGCTGTAATGCTTGCCGTTCATGTATATTACACACGCACACACTCAAATGGTTCGGTTAAACTTTTACTTCGGCCAACCGCAAGTGCCATAACTAGTTTTTCATATGTATATTCACTGGATAAGTGCTTTTACATATTTATAACTATATATGCAATATCCAATTTCTATGTATATCGATGATCCACTTGCATGTGTCACGATTGACGTGTGTATACATTTTTCATCCACTACTAATCCATAGTTGCATTCTATTTTTTTACGATCAAACTTGTATTAATTTTGTTTAAATACTGTAATTATTACTCGTACAGTCGATGCAGAAAATTTATTTATTGCAATTACTAAAAGTTACTACGCGGAAGAAAAATTTAGTGCAGAAAAATATTAATTTTATTTAGTCATTTGGGTTACAACTCCAGTAGTTTGCAATCCATTAAAATGTAATTTTAGTGACAACTGTACAAATGTAAAAAGTGAAGTGCACACTAAAAAATATGTTAATTTAACGTGAACAACGTGCATTATGTTTTGAATAATAAATGTATATATACGTTCGCATTAACATAAAAATCAGTGGCTAAATCTGTTGTTATGCATTTAGAATTTTAAATCACGCAGATATATCATAAGAGTTAAAAAGTGAGACAAATGCATAGTGACACTTACGGTATAAATTTGTTTATCTCTTTATCTTTATATTCTTTCCTACCAGTAACAATGTCACTTCTTTTGCTACTCTATCGTTTGATCAAACGTGAAATCGTTATTTTTTATTTCAAAATTCTTGGTGCTTCTAGACACGTTTGCGCAAATGCCTATACCTGAAAATGAAACTTTGAACATTGATTTTCGTAACATTTTGTGGAAAACGTGTGAACCGAAATTAAACAATGATGATTTTATCGTGCATGTATTGCAACTTTACGTTTATACTCTGAGAAAGTCAACGAAAACATGATATTTATTGCACGTAACAATAACCACTTGTTTCATTGTTATTTTTCGTCCAATATGTGATTTTTCCTTGTTTACAATGTATTTTAGGTTATTAAAAATTAAATAAAACTGACTATGCGTTTCTCATCCATTTTCTCAAAAAAATGTAATAAAAATAATGAAGATTTAGCAATAAGTCAAATATTTTTCGGATTCAATTCATACACAAAATGAAATAATGCAACTTTACGAAGCTGCGAATGTTTGTTTATTGGAAAAATCCAAGAAAAATTGCAACACAAACAAAAATAACATTGTTATTCAGACAAAATCCAAAATTTAAGACTCCATATTTATAGTTACGCGTAAATATCTAAATATAAATATAAAAATGATTATAATGAATAACTTACTTATTTTACTATATATTTTTGGTATTTCAATGACTTCGCTATTTTGATTTAGTCTATTAATGCAGAATTGCTTTATGATGCGTGACATGATGGGACACGCGAGGCATCACCTGCGTTTTTTGAAGGAGAGTATACAATCTGAATTTTAATAAGCTACTAGGGGAGGTGTTTATATTTCCCACTTCCGGCGTCAAGATAGTGAGAAGAATACATTATTTATCCCTCTGCATGTACAACAAAACGTAAACTTCAATAATAATGTTAAAATGGCCTTGTTTAATGCATGCCGATACAGCAAACTGTCAATACATTACTTTTTCCAATATATTTTAAATTGTCACTTTTAGATATGTATTGTTATTACTATAAGCTCACCAACTTACTTTCTTCATTGAAGGCATTAAAGTGTTTTATACTCGACATTAATGATTATTCGTATTGTTGAGAATCACGTAATTAAAACATTATTTATATACGTATTTGCATACGTATATCGGAGATGCGCAACACAGAAACATGCACACAGTAAAATGTGCCCCTTCACTTAGGAATAAATGATTGTAATTGTAAAAAGCAGGATCGTCGTTACTACGTACACTGAAATCAAAGTTTGAAATCAGAAGTTTGTCTCACGCGGTTACCTGGCTACGTCTCTGTATCACGGAGATTACGTATACGAAAAAGGTTGCATTTACCCGCGAAGCGCGAGACTCGCATAAGAAGAAAGCAAGGGGAGAGTTGGGCTCGAACTCTCGAAAGGATAGTAAAAGCCAGAAGTGCATAGAGCCACTCGGTTACGCAAAAAAGTGGAGCTACTCTTTGGCTGGAAGATAGGTATCTAAGCAGGGCTTACGGCGATCGCGGCCGAGATTTACGGCGACACGCGGCGAGTTAAATAAAACAAATAAATAGGTAAAAAAGAGAACCGGAGGGCCGGAAAGAAAAAGGCAACGCCCAGTATATATAGAAAGGGTCATAACTCGTCGTGAAAGCTCGGCAGTGTCTACAGGTACGTGTGTGTGCACGCACACCTACAACCGAGGCGTATAAAATCTCGCGGCGACATCGGGGCGACGAGCGAAGGCGGACGCAAATCTCGGATATATACATACATACATATATATGTATATAAACGCGTGTGGGTGCGGTGGCCATTGTTATACGAGGTACTCGAGGGCGAGAAAACGGAGCAAAAAGCCCAACTCTCTCTCTCTCCCTCCCGCTCCCGCTCCCTCGGTCACTCGCGTGTGTCCCATTGTACGCTGATATATAAGCGAGAGGTCCATTGTTTATGCTAAACGCTCGTGGATCAAATTTATGCAGGCTTCGATACATTTCTCCAACTCTAGTGGTCCACGGGTACCTTAACTCCAACTTTTTCGATTCTCCCTCTCTCTCTCCCTCGTATATTACTTGTCTTTATTTCTTTCACTTTCTTTTTCATCTTTAGTTGGTATAGTCCATTAGCGTTCGATTTTCCCCGGCATATATAATACGCAAGGATAAATAAGGATTGAAGGAGAATGCGCGAGCTCTCGAAAGAGTGTCCTTGTATGGGTCGAGGAACTGACATAGGGTGGTTCGAGCTTCGCGATCGTTTCTGTACGCAACACACACACACACACACACACACACACACACACACACACACGCATACGTGTATATATTTATTTATTTCAGGTATGGTAATGCCCCCGCGGAATGACGCTCGAATTCCAAATGGAAACGTTCAATGGATTCTGGGGATACAAAAATCCTCTCCTGCATACTCTTCATATGTATATCTACATAAGCCATTATGCGTCGAACACACTTTTTCTTGACTGTTCACCATAAAAGAATAACGACTTAAGTGCCTTCCACTATTTTTTAAAAAATACTTACTTTATTTCGTTAAATCGGAATAAAAGAGTATCGTTATCGAACACATTTTACATGTTCGAATTCACGCGTAAAAACAATTAATACCTGCTTATTTTGTTATTTTATCTATATACCTATAAACTATATACTACGGATAAAGTACAATATTTTCATTTGTAAAGACCTTTCGTATAAAATAAGAACGATGGTGAAAAGCAATCGAACAACGAATTATCAAAGCGCGAACTAACATAAATAGATCAAAACGCGCAAAAAAGGAATTTCGTATAGAAAAATGTTATCAGCGTTATAAAACGAGCGATTCTAAATATTCGAAAAATTGATAAAAATTTCGAACGATTCGATCGGGAATCGATAAGAAAATTAAACGGACAAACCTTATATGGAAATTAGAAAAGTTAAATATCACCAGGTTGAGAAAAAATGTATAGATATCAAGCGAAACGTTAAAAGCAGCGGTTCTATAAAGTGATAAAAATTGAGAACACGTTATCAAGATGAAGGAGAGACAGGAAAGCGAATGGCCTGAATCGAGTGAGTTTGCCCGCCGTCTATGCAGGCGTTTCCGTTCTATCTCTCTTATACATGCTCGAACTATTCGCGTGTACGTAGGTGAGTGTACGATGCGTCCGTGCAATGTACTCTCTATGTGTATATAGGTATATATATATGTAGAATGGGCGTGAAAGAAAACCAAGTGCGCGCAGCTGCACTTGGATTTTAATGGATCCGCGAGGGCAGTAGGATCGTATAGTCACGTTTTCTCGGCTATACGAATGTATATATACTTTTGCGGATATGACTTTGAATTTACGCGCGTCTATCGGGTGTGCCAGTTTATATCGATTACCTCAACGATCTTCGTGTATATTCAATCTCAACACGGTTATTTCAATATTCCGTTGCTTTTATTATTACGCAATTCTACTGATAATGCAATCAACACATATTTTTCTCTAAACGGTTTATTGTTACCCATCTACTTCACAATAATTCTGATTAAATATAATTAATTAATTAATTATAAAAAATAATTATTGTACGCTTTGAAATAGCTTAATGCTCGATATATCTATAATTGTCTTTTCTAATTATTTCGCGATATAAATCATAATGTAAATCATTAACGTATATATGTATATGTAATTTGAATTGATGGATAAATAAAATAAATGTTCATTTCTACGTATGATTTTAATAGCTGCGTGTGCGTAGCGTATTTTGCGGTGGTATATCATTTAATATCGTACTGAAAAGACTAAAAGTCGAGATTCAGAGAAGCGTATTACAAAATGTTATAGAGCAGAAAGTCTAGGATTCGAAGGAACCTTGGTTAAAGGAAATGGTCGTGATACGAGCGTTTCGTGACATCCGTTATTTTCGTATTATCACGAGACAAATGTAGGCTTTGTGTACGCGGAAATTGCTCTCTTGCCATAAGGATTATTTTCTCTTTTATCGTTACTACGCACACGAGCATTAAAGATATTATGGATTAATCTTCCAGGAATTCACTTGAAATATATTACCTAATCAAGATTTTGTATAGTGTTTTAAATTCCTTTCTTGTTCTAATAATATTTAACCTTTTTTATATTTGCCATTCACAAACGACTATATAAACGACGTGTGATATAAATTTTTTAATTTCAGCTGTATGACAATCGCTTTCGATATTGCTTTTAAATCACAGTCCGACAAATACTCGACCGCAAAATTTAATATTTTGTCGAATATGTTGATCATTAAAACAAAATATTAGCTGTTAAGTTATTGAGATTGATTAAACAATATATATGTATAGAAACTTTTTCAAGTTATTTTTAGAAATGTTATGAAAAATTTTAATATAATGTACTTAATACTTATTACGAAAACAGAATATAAAATAATTTTTTAACTAATTTTTTAACATTAGACACAAGTTTTTTTATGACGTTAGAAAAAACTATTCGACGAATATTTTTTTTAGTGCTGATTATTCAAAAATGTTTCTATACATATTATCAATATATTAGCTACTATTTTCTACCAAAAACAGTAAGTCTATTAATAAATATACACTGAGAGAAAGAAATATTTGTGAGAAAGTAATCGTGCATTTGTTGCTATAAATTGACATTGACTTGTCATAAAATGATATTTCTTAAGTATTAACGCTCATTTCTTAACTGTTAAGAACTGATTGAAATATTCATTTGCCAATATTTAAGTCATCAGATCTTAACAGTTAAGAAACGTTATTTGTCTCAAGTATTCCTTTCTCTCAGTGTACCAAATAAAATATTAAATAATTTTTATTAATATAAATATTCATACTTATATGATTCATCACGATGAATTAATGCAAATTTTAAGACAATGTTTTTTGCACTGATTTCCAAAAAACAATCGAATCTAATTTTAATATTTTATACGCATGCGCAGTAATTAAGCGAATATCATACGTCTATTTTGGTCCCGCAACATACGGTTATATTTTTTTTCTAAAAGTACATCCGAACGTAACTTTTTTATAAAAAGGAAGGATTAATTTGAAACACTTGTTTCTGTGACTTATATAGATCTTATCATATTTATAAGTATAAATTTGTATGATTTCAATGTATTCACATAGTATTCAATGTTAATTTTGTAATTATAATGTCCATTGACTATTTGGTTAACTATACAATTTAAAAATCGTCACTATAGTCATCGAGTATACATAATATTTCACGTAATTTTCCATACTCCCAATAACTTACTTATACGTTCTTTCGATTACTGGAAAAATTATCTACTATACAAGTCGTCTAGTTAGCCGCGTATACTTTGAAAAAACAGTAACTTACTTTATAGCGTATTTGTCGTACTATAAAAATTGTCAGTGTGCATTATACACACAGCAAGTTTTTATGTATATCGCAAGTTATTTATAAAGTGAATGTGAAATACTTATTGCCGTATAGTGTCATTGCAGAATAATCTAACGAATGCTATGGAATCATTATCCTTTCTACAGTTTCAAGAAATGTCTTTAAAAAAATGACATGTATGTATGTTTAATCGAGTGAATCATTTAAAATATCGAATAGTGTAGACAGATTATAAATTAAATTTTATGTAAATGATATTATCCTTGTTATTGCGAACTCCTAAATAATAATGTTGTTTACGCGTAGTCCGTAATATACTGCACGAAAAGCAATACGCGCCCTTTATAAACACTCGACTCTCCCACAGTAAATTCGTAACGCGAATTCTGAAACGAAGCATTAAAAACCATTAAAACTGAAACAATCAGTGACGTATACCCGAGTTGGCAAATTATATTCGCATACCGATTGAAAAGAGTCATTGTGTTATAACCTCGGATATTCAATTTCAGTCGAAAAGTGTATAAGCAAAAAGAAAAAGTGACGTAAAGAAAAAAAAGTAACGTATTCGTCGTATTCGATGAAAAAACAACGTCGTTACTCGTCAATCCCGTGGTCAATCCCGTGGTCAATCCTGTAGAACGGTAGGGTATGACCCCCCGCACACTGCTTCCCCGTGTCCTTCTGGAGGACCCTTCTCGAGTGACCAATCGCGCAACACCAATAAATCGCGAGCTGGAAACCGAGACGACTTGACGAATACAACAAAGAGAGGCGGAAAGAGAAAAATGATACAGTTGTGTGTATGTGTAGGGGGTAAGTATATACATAAATAAACGAACCTGATAAAATGAGAGCGAGAGATACGTATCGAAAGTGGTGGGTACGAAAGTATGCGTGACGCGGGAGAGCGCAGTTGATTAAATTTCACAAATTAGTCGGGAGACCGGAGCTTACGCTATAAACAGCCTGTGCGTCTCGCGTTACCGCGTTCAAACGGGCCTCTTCGTTTTGTTCGAATGCACACCGCGTGGTTTGTGTTACCCTGCCACGCATAATTTATTTATCGGTATCCTCCTAATTTTTCACCCTTTTTTCTTGCTCTCCATTCTTCGATATTCCTTGTATATTACTTTGCCACGTACGTATACACTTACCTCGTTATTCTAATTTTATTTCAATATTTGCATTGTGGATGGATAGTATATCGAGTTCGTTCAACTAATTCTGGGAATGTTATAGTCTGCTTCTGGATTAGACGAGGCACGAGGCCAACGATGCTTTCATTATCTCAATTTGCTCGATCAAGGCGTTATGTGGTACTGCGAAATGAACATAGATTACTCACGATTTACTAAGGAAAGGATACTATATATTTTTAAGTTTAATTGTATCATTCTCCTCTATCCCTAACACACCGCGCGCGTATGCGTGCATTGTACCATTAAAAAACATTATAATTGATAAAATTAATAGCAATTTTTAGATATGCTGCACCTACACAAAGGTATACGCAGTTATGATATTGGTGTTAAAAAAAGTATACGTTAATCACGTATATTAATGACAATTGTCATATTTCGAAGTGATTCGACTGAGGCAACGTTTTAAAATTACATGTAAATGGCCACTCTGAAAGTGTAATATCAGTAAATATAATGAAAATGAATGTATAAAAGTAAGTATACCGAATGTAAAACATGGGGGCTGACCTCGAGAAAGGATGTATAACTGTAAATTGTTAAAATCCGTCGCAAGAAAGTGGTTTTCGTGGTAGGGTGTTTACTCTTTTTTTCCATTTTCATTTAAAAAATTTATTATCCACTCGCGCACGCGGTATTTGATGCTTTCTACCGCGATTGTACGGTCAAATAAATAGGCACCCAACAGTTGAGTTTGTATACCGAACGAACCTCTCGTACAATTATCGCGCGAGAAGAGCTAAAAGGTATTTTATATTGCTTTGCGGTAGTCGATGCGTTTCGAAAATGTAAAGCTCGCGCGCTTCTCACTAATGGATCTATTAGCAGCGCTGTTTAGCACCTGTGTTTTCGATCCTTCTTGTCTATATTGCGCGAGACTCGAAGCCGCATGTGACCTTTCGAAGTTTCCAAAGACCAACGGCCTCGAATATTTAAAAAGAAGTAAGCTGGTATCTCTCTATTTTGTAGTTGTATCGAAAAGAGATAAATAATTTTTTGGAATCTATGCACGTTTGTATTGCAGTCTATTATCACCAATTTAACGGAAAAGTAGGGTAAAATTAAAAATGTTGAGAAGTGAAAATTAACGTGCCATTCACGGGTGTTTAGCATTGTGACAAACTTATATCAATTGAGAGTAAACTATTTGCAAGCAAATTAATTTAGATTACTTTATGTAAATTTATGCCGTTTCAGGAACAAACAGCACGAGGAATTAGTAGCATTCTTTTAAGAGCTTTCAATTGGTTTTATGCGTAAACCTACAGACGTATAAAAGTAAATAAACTGAATTTTAAAAACATAGTTGTTTTATAAAATCGTTCAAAAACTTGAATAAAATTGTAATAAAACGTAAACGTTCATCGAAACATAAATTCATAAATTTAATATCATTGCTCCATAAATTCTTTTTTCTTTATAATTTGTTTTGCATATAATCAGATTTTAAAATAACTTGTTTGCTAATGTTATATTTCAGATTCAAACGAGTTATTTGTAATATCTTATTTTATATTAGCATACGCTTTACAGCCATACTGAATTTTGAATATTTTACTTTAGCTATTCACGCAGATTTAATGTAAAGGTAATGAAATTATTGTATAACTGATATTAATTGTAGTGGATGAAAAAATAAGCTGTGTAAGGACTTTACATTTATGGTACAAGAACGACAAACGACTCGGAATTCTGAAACGTGACGTGGTCATAAATAAAGACCTCAAATCGTGTTATGCTTCTAAGAAAATCCATATCGTAGTTGAACTGTTTGAAAGAAAAATATGTCGAGTTTTCAGTATCGGATACCCAAGTTATCTCTCGTATATTATGTATACACAGGCACTGATTTTCCTTGACATTATGTAAGATATAAATAACTTTCTATTTAATTTTATCTGTAATAAATTACGTATTGGTGTTCAGTAAAACAATTTTCAATAACACATATGCTCTGGATTTGCAATATACCACTTATTTGTACAATAAAATGTTGATCGACCTGATAATGCTAGAATCAGAAAAATGTAACGAATCGACTCATACAATTTATATGTTCTGTGTTATAAATAGAAATATACCTTCCCAATTGAAACGTATCATGACATAATATTTTTAAAATGTTGATACGGGTACTCGTATCACTTATATGGGCGCTCAATATCAATTGCGCAGTACGAAGTGACTGTTATAAAAGAAGATCAAATTGTAAGTATCGAAATAGAAATAATTTAATTACTGCAGTTTCAACAATCTAAAATTTAAGCAATTATTCTATAGAGTACGCATTCTAATTTATATATTTATTTTCATACATTGTAAGGTTTTAACAGTAAATTTAGAAATTATTTTTTATTTCTATACCTTATAGCAAAGATAAAATATAATAACCGAAAAAAAACACCCACGCAACTTAATTGGTATGCAATAACGATAAAAACCATTATAAAATATAGAGATAATAAAAAAATGTGTGCATAACGAGACCGAGAGTGAAATAATTTATATTTAAAGCATCAGGAATGATAATGCACAGTCAAAATCGGACAAGGCCGCTTCCATCTAATCAAGCAAGCGTATGCGACGTGTTCGTTTTTTAAAAGGCACTCGGCGCATAATAAATTACGAGATGGAAGGCTCGTTCCCTCCATCTCCCTTCTTCCTCCCTCCGTTTGGAAGAAGAAAAAAATTCGTACGAACTATTTTAGCCATCGTGGCTTTAATTCACCGCGCGTCTTTGCGTCGACGTTGGTTAAAAACTAGACGAGGAACAAGGCCGCTCATCGAAAACCGAGGCCGGGAGAATGCACCAGTTGGACTCGGGGCCACCGATCATGCAAAAACTCTCCGAGGGTGCGCACGCGCGCACATCTCCACGCTTTTCTATATGGTGCGGCACTCGGCACGGTATATACTTACTCGTCCCCACACGTGTGCGAGCTCGAGATCCTTCGGTTTTACTCATTTTTTTATTCACCAATTTCTGTCCTCGACTTCTTGCGGCATTCTTTCTCGATGTCATCCTGTAATTAAACCGATACCTCCAAGGGTCAATTGCTTTATAACGCTTTTCAGGATGAGAGGATCAACATTTTGCCTAATAATTCCTTACAATTTCCTTCAGTCTTTTTTATACCTGACTTTCGGAAGGTATAATGTTTGGAATTTAATTTCCAACATATTATACCATGCTAATTTATTCATTTTGCAGATTACCTTAACTTTTTAATGGCAGGGTGTCTGCTATGCTATATAATATGCAAAATCATTAATATTTATACACGTTCAATCTGTTTATAAAATTAAAATACTTGGTCACAGTTTTGAATAATCAAATTTAGGTAATTGACAGGTTCTTTGATATTAAACGTTACAGGTACACTATGACGTTATTGGAATTCCATATCATCAGTCGCGAACCGAGCCAATCACTAATACCTGGGCATTCTTTACGTGAACTTTTATTCAAAAAAAAAAAAACGTTTCCCAGTACAAATTGTTGTAGAGAAATAATGTAATAGCAAAATGTTTATCAAAACCATTCGGCGAGAATGAGGACCATATTCTTATGTATAATAAATTTCTTTTGTTGAAGGTGCTCTGAGCGTTACGTAAAATTAAAGAACGCGCATGCCTAGATACGATAGACGTCTGCTGTCTGCATTTAAAACTTTACCGACAAGTGATTGAAGAAACCAAGTGTGGACAGTGCACACAGCCATATCGTAAATGTACAGAACATGCAAGATTACTTCTCGCGCGCGCTCACCTCTGAAATAGGCAAACGCGCGGCGGGTGAAATCCCTAAAGGGGGTCGACAATTCAAACCGAGACGGAAGAAGAAACTGGACGACCAAGACTCGTCTGGCCATATATATATAAACTGGAGACCGGTTTGTGAACGCGCGTGCACGTTTAAAAACCGTGCGCCGCGCGACTCAACTCCCTTTATATGCGCCGTCGAATGACTTCACGCGCAAGCCTTATACCTTCCTTTTTGATGAATCGCCGCCTCTTGCCTTTTCTTATCGTCCTACCTTAGCCAATTGAAAATCTACGTCTTTTACGTTTTCTTGCCTTGTTCACCGGCATTTGCGTTCGTTAGCGCAACTCTTTTTTTTTTAAAGCACTATAAGCTTTGCGTCACTTTTGTAGCTATAGAAGATAGTATACAATGCTACTTGCTGTCTCGATAATTGGATTAAACTTCTTCGCGTGGATCGTCGAGCTAAAAGGTATAGATTCGGTAGCAATCAGCGCCGACAATAGTGACTGTTAATTACTTAATTTCAACGAGACGCATAGTCAGTCGGTAGTTTTTGAGCGAAAGTCAAGAGGAATATTTGACTCGATGTAATTAGGAGAAAGAAATACGTCGTAAATAAGAGGTGCGTAGAGCGATCTACATCCATATTTTACCTAACGAGTTACATAACCCCGAGAGCATTTAATCAGCTTAAAGCGAGGGCCGGAATCCAAAAAATCCATTTTTTTTGGTCAGCATTGCCGGTGATGAGTGTATATATAGGTACGTCGGTTAACTTTTTGTCGGTCGTACGAAAGAAAGAGTCTCTTCTCCTTATGGCGTAAGTCCGGGGCGAAACTTTGGGAATACATATCGTGTCTCGCGTCTCATTGGTGTGTATAATATACCAGTCGCGAAAAGAGGAATAAACAAACAACAGGGTGGGGAAAAGAACGACGTGTGAACGAAAGTTGAGTGGGAACGTCGTCGTCGAGGCATAAAAAGGTTATATAGGAGGAAGAGGAGTCTTGGCGCAAAACGTGACAGATGCTGTATACTCTCTTAAGGAATGCTTTTCCGGAGCCTTCGAGTATATGTATATATAGATGTACGATATACACATATCCTCGACCCCGGTTCTTACAGTTGCCTGCGACTGTGTATATATATATGGCATCAAGCGGGTCTTTTAATTGATTAATTTAAATGTTTGAAATGTCAAGCCCATACTCGAGACGGATGATTATCGAGGTTTGCACAGGTCGTTTAATTGACTGGCATGGCTACTATGGTTGGTACACACGTACACTTTTTCCAAGATTCGCAGGGTTGATATATTCACTGTTCACACGTTCGCGTTTCGTTACACTCATTTGAGATTCTAGGTGCGCGTTGCGAGATTACGCAACGTTCAATTTGCCTAGTGCTCTCGGAGTCACCGTTCATTGATAAATAAATACAGTAATTAAAACTAACTCGAGTATATATCTCGTTGAATATCGTGTACGTTCCCTTCGCATATTTTGAATAATTTATAAATAATCCAGGCAAACATAAATAACATATAAATAACGAGAGCTCTATTAGTAAGGGTTTCCACGTTTATGAAGTATTATGGGAATCCTGAGATAATTCTGATGCTACGATATACATCAAGTGTCGTTGAACCAATAAATAATTTGCGGTAAAAATTTAAGTCATCGTGAGAAAAATTACATAAACTCTTTTTCATCAACGTAATAAATTTTAAATTATAATAATAGTTGTAAACCTTGAAGATGAAACAAATCCTACACTGTGCATATATAACGTCATTAATTATTTCAAGGTCTGTGATGAACTATTCCAGCTATATCGCTATTATAAAGTTAGACCAATTTTAACAATTGGAAGACTGGGTCGAATGTGGGAGTCTGGGGAATTTCTCCTTCAGATTCGTTAACGATTTCGAGAGTATTTAAAAAATGTTTTCTGAGTGAACTATATTTTTCGGGGAAACGAGTTAACAAACAGATGTATAGGATACGTAACGCGTTGGCGCCTAATTTAGAAGATTAGTCGTTTAACCGATGGAGACCGAACCGCTGGACACCCAAAGCGCAGGCTAAAGTTTACATTTTTCAAGATTCTTTCGGTTTCCCTTTTAACATTTCAAGAGCTACGCAAAGGGTTTTTTGCATCGATGTCCTTCCTTCTTAGTTGCCGTAACACGGCGGTTCTTGGCGCCCCTTTGGGTTTACTGGAACCTGCCCATCCGAGGTCTCATCGTCTCACTTCGTTTCAACGAAGCCTCTCGGTATTTATCCTACGCTCCAATCGAAAAAACCCCCGACTCAAATTTCATGCCGGAGACGGGAAGGCGTGTGCAAATATAACGTCTCTCTCTCTCTCTCTCTCTCTCTCTCCCTCTCTCTATACTCTATCTTTCTCTCTATCTATATCTATCTCTCTCTCTCTCTCCCTTCCCCTCCCCCCTCTCTCTCCTTCTCTCTTTTTCTCTGACAAAAAGTTCTTGTATACATATATACATTTTTATACACATACAGGCGAGGGATACTTTTATTACTTGATTATACACGATAAGTTCACGGACTCCTCGTTCACTTTTACTACGCAGATTGTTACGCGATTGTCCATGCTCACCGAAAAAATGCATCACTCTCTTTTCATCTCAATTTTAATCTAACAATTTTGTTAATTCAAAACTAATGGAATGTTTCTTATATTTATTAGTAAATAATGATGTTGGTTTGGATAGCATATTCTCTTAAGTTCTTACAGTTATAAAATCAATGTAAATGAATGAAATTTGGTCGAATAACTTTAAAGCGATCTAACAGGCTAAATTTTATAATACCTATGATTGCCGCGTCGAATATGTCGTCGAAGAGAAACATGATATTAATCTACCAAAACTCGTGATAGATGTAAAAATTAAACTTACCTAGTGTTACAGATTGCAATGTTTTTAGATTACTAATATTTTGCTAAAAGACGCACAACTATTTTATTAGACCGATCAATTTGAATTAGATAAGTACTTTTCTTTAATTATACTTAATATAAAAATTACTCGGATTTAATTAAAATAAATTATACTTTTAAAACCTACGAGGGTATAATTTTAAGAATGTAATACTAGTTTTCGTGTAAATTATCTCCTCGTACTCTAAACACTGCAGTTGCGGAAACAGCAAAGTTAGTTAAGTATATTACGGCGACAATGTGCACATTACAAGTTTTTTTATTCATGAATTATAAATAATATTTGCGTAACTTTTTAAATTCATCGCGAGCGCAAAAATAGTTTCAATTAAAATATACACTCTAAATCCTAAAGAGTGTAAAAATATAGACTCTGTGTAACTCACCATTTTTGAAAAGTGTGAAATATGAGAATTGAACTTTCCATCGACAATTTTATGCTTTTGAAAAGAGTAAAATGTGAAAATTACACTGTTCAAAAGTACAATAGTCGTACTTTTCTCTTGCCAAAACTGTCAAATTGTTGATTTACACGATTCTTAGCATCTATTTTTATACTTTAGGGTTTCGAGTATATGCCTGAATCCTTTTTCATTGATCTATTGACAGTGATAATTTTTTAAAAGTTAATGCATGTATATTTAAAAATATGTTTCTATAATTCAAATAATTTCTTCAAACGATTTTATTATTCATGATAATAACGTTAATGGGATGTCGGACCCAAGTTACACGGATCTGCACCTTCCAACATAAGAATTATATTGGAAATATTGAATAAAAAATCTGAAAAATTTGAGTATACTGCTTAAAAGATGCCTAAGGGCATAGCGTTCAGGATTTTTTCAAAAATTTATTCTTTTGTTTATAAAACAATATTAAAAATGATCATTTTCTGATTCCGACATCTCCTTAAAAGAACCAATAGACTTAAAGATAACATACATAGTAGATGCGAGGATATATACAATAGATTCAAAAGAAAAAAGCAAATTAAAAAACATTGTTTTCTCGATGACAATTCAATAAGATGAAATATGTACGAACGTATAATTTAAGTCGAGCAAGTAAATTTAAAATGCATACATAAACTCTTTCATAATACATATTTTTTATCATGATAATGCGTACGTATAGTTATACACACTTTTGTATAACTTTTGAATTGAAAGAACAGAAGAGAGTATGTATGCATAACCTGTTTGTTCGTTCGAGAAAAATTCGACTATTGAATTCCGAGCAAACGCGATGCTTCCAAAACAGGTAATTTCACAATACCGTAAAGGCGGCGGCGCAACTCGAGACAATAAGGTGAAAAAAAAAGAAGAAGCAAGCTTAAGACGACGAAGGGAGAGCCTTTAAAAGCCAGCGCCCCATCCATTACATCAATTTTCATACGTGGAAACGACATACGTCCACTGAGTCTCCGTAGTCTGAGTGTGTACATCTATATGTGTGTGCGTGCATGTGGTGTACGTATAGACACGTATACGTATATATATGTATATATGTACGCGCGTACACACGAGTAAACGTGAGCGTGATTCTTTACTTAACTTTTATCTCACGTACCGTCTTTATACGGGCTTGCTGTATACGCAAGTTCCGGGGATCCTCGTTTCTCTTTTCTTCTCCCGTGTCGTTTCGAGCCTCTGAAGCCTGCATAAGAAGAGGGTAGCCTCGATATTTCAGGTGTAACGGCTCCGGATAAAGAGAGCAAACCCGCGTGATGATCTTTTCCTTTTATTTACGCGCTCTCCAAGGGATCTCTCAGCTTATTTTTACTCCTTTTTACATTCGAAGAATCTGCGCTTTTGATATCTCTACGTAATCGGTACACACTATGTTTTCAGAAATTTAATCTTTACACTTACCAAGCCAATCGTTTTATCATGACATTTGTGCAATTATTAACCGCACTTAGCGTGGATGTTCATCAAGAGAAACACATTCTACATATTATAGATTAATAATTTATATTATTACAAATATAGATTATATACAAGTAATAATTATGCATCAAAAACATAATTTTAAATTTTTTTAAAATCCCGATATAATTCATGTCGTAAAACACCATATTCTATAGGTATATGTATATCTTTATAAATATTAAATAGTTTAGTTTTTTACCTATCAAAATCGTCTTAGCATATTAAAAAGCTCTTAAGGTGTTATGGCCACTACCAGAATTTATAGATTGAACATCGATAAATTTAAAATAAAAGCTTTTAAGAAGCGGTTGTTACAACTATTATTCCGGACGATTAACTGGTCTTACCGTATAGGCAATTGGACAAAAGGCAGCCGGAGAATGAGTGAGAGAGAGAGAGAGTGCGTTAATAGTGGCTGTGAGGGAGATCGAAGGTAGTCCTAAGTGGAATATGCTAATCGCTCCCGGCAGAGCCACGAGATAACGAGCCATCGAGTCCAGGAGATTCTCTCTTCTGCATATATATACTCGAAGGATTCATAAACATTCCAAGAGGAACCACAGCACCGTGTTTACAGGGTCAGGTATAAGATAATACTCGGTGGTGCAAAGCACAATGTCCTTTTTCGTTAGACTCGCGCATATAACGCTCTGCCGTTCGTCATAACTATTAACTGTGAACTCTAAACGATGAAGAGAGAAATCGTCAAGATGCGAGTTCTATACCTGAATACGCGTGAGCGTGCACGCACGTGTAAACGAGAGAGGTCAAAATGTCTCGAGGATGTTGGACCGTGTGTAAACATGAACACGAAAGAGCTTCATTAGAATATTATGCTCATGAGGTTGCAACCACATTTCCCGATGCATTACCACCTGAATTGATGTACGTACGTCTTCTTTGTTCAGTTTATTAACCAAATATTACGTACAATCATCTCTGTAGTTACAAGCTAATTTTCTATTAAGATTATTCGCGTACGAGTAGGTTTCCGCTTAAAAGCTTTTTTTCTCCAAGGAATTACCACCGTTTTCCTTCTGGCGTATTATGATATACGCGTTCTTACAAAATTGTTAAACTTGGTAAAAAAAACTTAATAATCTTCGCTGTCGATTCAATCATATATTGCTGAGTTTTAATCGATCATTCAAATAAAACGATTGCGTGAAACGCTATAACATTTGTACTATAACAAATCGACGGCTCCTATTCATAAAGTCCTATACCAGAAGTCATTTCTATATAGTCCTATTTTAAAGAAAATTTTATAAGATCCTATCTTAATTATAATTCTATAAAGTCCTATCTCAGAAGTACAATTTTATAAAGTCCTATCTGAAAAAGTCAGTTCTATAAAGTCCTATCTCATCTCAAATTTTGAAAGCTACAAAACAATAAGTTTTTTAATAAAACCAATAAATTATAAAAATAATATTTACACCTTTATCTAAAAATATAAATATATATGCAGAATCGGATAATAATGCTCATGTAAAGAGTACACTTTTACCGAATATATTTATTTCATTAACCTCGTTATCGAGATTTTATAAGTATATAAAAAATATTAAAATTTGAATTTTGTATCCAGGTGGAAATTCGAGCATTTATGAAACGTTTTTTAGACAAGAAATTGGCCATTGCCATTAAAATGGCCATAAATCGTACATTAATGCCCGAAAAAACGTTTCACTTAACCAAAAAATGTTCACTTTTCCACTAGGGTAAATATTCTATGAATTGCATTTGAGATAGAACTTTATAAAATTGACTTCCGAGATAGGACTTTATAATACTGACTAAATTTTTTTTTGAGATAGGACCTTATAGAATTTTCTTTTCAGTTAGGACTTTATAGAATTATTCTTGAGTTAGGACATTTTTTAATTAATTTTTGAGATAGGACTTTATGAATAGGAGCCGTCGAAATATATAATTTTAGTTAAAATTCAATTCAAATAAAAAAATCAACTGATTCATTTGTCAATTTGAGTATAAAATAATACATCAACCAAGCGAAGGGTGTATATATCGTAATCCTTAAACGATGTCCTGCCAGATATGTACACGACGAGCACACCAAAGAAAGGAGACGAAGAGAGATCTAAAAAGAAAAGAGTACCTATATGGTAAAACGAGTGAGGAAGATAAAATGTGTTATCTCTTTCGTTTAGTCGATCTTATTCGTTCTCTCGTCGGTTACGAGCACTCGATATCATCATCTTCTGGTAATTTTTAACTTCTCTCCACCTTTTTCAAACGACTCTCTTAGGATTTTCGTAAACCAAAAACGGTCACGAATGTCGACTTGCGCGGCGAACGACCGCGAGCACAGAGATTGATAAAGATAATAACCCTGCGCACAAATACACTTTCCTGTAGAATGCGTAACGGTATAGCTAAAACTGCTCTATTTATGTACGTAATTCTGCTCCTACGCAGTATAATCTTGTATGTAACCTATGTAATTAACTCTAACAAAACGTCTACTACAAGCTTTTAAAAGGTTTTTAAAAATATAATCTTAATTGTTTACTGCTACGCAAAAATTACATTGCTATTATATTATTTTGTGAATAAATTAAGATATATTTAATTTAGTTCATTTTTAACTTATTCATCGAATGAATGTTCTATATTGCCAAACTTAACGTTGTACGATCACATATTGACTTTAATTCATTTCGATGACTCAATAAGTTGAATAAATAATGTAAATGATTAAGCACACGGATTAAAACTATATAATGCAATAAGTATGTAAAGACAGCGATTTATCTAAAAAATTTTGCTGAATAATTGTATACAGCGAATGCAATAGTAGAATTAATCGAGTAAAATATGTAACATTCTGAAATTTCTAAATCGCTAAAACCAGTTTCAATTATAGATATAACGTTTACTTTATATACGCTTATATACCGTTCAAAATAGTAATAAAGTTTCGCGCACAACTTAACAGGTTTTGTTTAGAAAAAATTTCGTAAAATGTTAAGCGATTCGCATACAAAACTAAAAATAAAAAATGTATAAAGAAAAAAGAAATAAAATTAGCATAGACGAAGCGAGGATGGCATGACAAAGGATATATGAAGAATGTATTAAAGTTATCCGCGTATATAACGAACGGTTGGAGAATTTTGATTTTGGTATCTGGAACGAGATTGGTATTATATATAGTAACGATAATTTAAGGGGCTCCGCGCTGACCAGTAAGCCCCCGGCAAAACATTTTGATAACCTACGCGATGTCTGGCTGCAATCTCTCTTACGTGCGTATACGCGGGGAGAAAATGGACGAGAAAGACATACTGCGCGCTATATAGAGTATGGGATGGAACGACTGCGAGGAACCAAGAAAGGGAGAGTGAAAAAGGTAGATACCAACGCGACTTGAAAAAAAGATTAACATAATACGACGAGAAATGGAGAAAGGGAGCAACGAGCACGAGGGAACGTAGGGAGCAAGAAAGTGCATTGGTATACTGGATCGGTGGTCGACATCGGACTCTACTACACTGCATTCTTTTATATATGGATTTACTTGCGCTTTATCGAGAACCACCGACATTAATATTAATCCTTCCTTCTTCTTTTCCATGAGCTCTACTGCGTGAGCGATTGCACATTTTTTGAATTCTTTACACTTTCCACTGAATTCCTCGTTCTAACTTACGATCTTCGCGTTTTCTTCTGACCATTACGTTCTGATGGATATATTTTTACTAAAATTCACGTCACCCATTATTATTTTATGAAGTATTTTTATTAGAAAAAATCAATGTCGATCTGGAACGCTTGATTTAATAAGCAGTCGTATAGCCAAATGTATCATTTATTACAAGGAATTCACGTTAAAAAGTTGCTCTACTTTTGGCAAGAAAATTACATAAAAGGAACTTTTATGCGAGAAGTAAGATGTTGCAAATACATTTCATTTTATTTGTGATTATACATAATTAATGAATGTAAGTATATACATCACAAAAATTTTAATTACAAATTTTAAAAATTTTTTATCGCGAATAATAAAGAAAGAAATCCTGTCACAAAATTAATTCAGTACCAATTTAAATATACTTAACGCAACATGACTTTTGAAAAAGTGCGCGTAATTTAAAAATAAGAATATATAAGAATCGCGTTATAATTACGTTGAGTTATTTATTTAACATTATGATACATGTGTATATACTATACAAGGGAAAAGAACGAGAGTAACGAGCAATTCATAAGAGAATTTGTAGCGAATATCAAAAGAAGCAATGAGTTAGCAAAGTGTAGAACGAAAAAAGCCGAAAGTTCCGCGAATTAATTTAATTCGATGGTTGTGTACACATACACGCACGTATAAGCGTTATACTTATGAGCGTGGACACATACGCACGTACTTATACGTGTGTAGAGGAGATACAGCGAGGAGACGTTGGATTGTTGTGAGTCACCTTGTATAATGAATATCCCCCAGGCCCCACCAACGATGCAAAAGGCTAGGCCCTTCTGCGAGGGAGAGAGAACGAGAGAGACAGAGAGCGAAAGAGACTGCGGGCCGAGTCCGATCTTCCACGCACGCACACACACACACACACACATACATACATCGATGCGCGCGCGAGCGACTGATTTATCGGTGGTTCAATGGGGCCCTTTTCGGAGCGACGGGTCCTCGCTTTTGAAAATTCTCTCTTTTTCTTGGCGAAACTCTAAGGCTGTACTTGGATCCTAATAACCCTTGGCGATTTTTGTCCCCGAGGCGAGCATAAAAAACGTCGCGATACCCGAGCGCGATTTCTCAAGTTCGAAGCGAGGGCGTCTTTCTTTCTCTTTCTCTATCTCTTGGTTTTCAAGGTCTTTCTCCTTGTATTTTTTGATATGCGCACAAACTTGTTGCTGCCTTTTCAATTAAACGCTCTTTTTCCCTTCGTTTTGGATCTCGAGAAGAAACCCATTATTTTCCCTCGCGACTATACACTCTTCATAACGCGACCGATGTTTTTACCCGATTTTCATATACCTACTGTACCCTATATCCTTTATTTACTCGCGTGCAAAATTATTTAAGATGCGATCCCTTGCGCTTATAGTCATTTCTTACTGGACATCTACTTCCTTGGGTCCACTCTCGAAATCCAAGTGAGTGACTTTTCACTTTTACCAAGTAATATACTGCTCTTGCGTTATTTTTTATTATTCAGATGTTATTATTATATTTGAATCGAATTTTTCGAGCGGATTCGTGCCGAGTATTCGGTTGGAATTACCTTGTTCGGCAAATTTACCAAGTTGCTCGAAAATATGAGTTACTCGCTCAGTTTGATTTTCTCGTTCAATACAATTTCAAAATCGAGCTGCTTATGTACAATTCGAGTCGTATAAACTATTCGTAACATAATATGTACATCAAATCATTTGAACATGTTGATTCTACGATTGATATACTTTACAACTATATTCAATATTATTGAAGACAAACGTACCTACAATGAAGGTCGTTCAGATTTGACATAGCAGTCTCTAAATTACACATTTTTATGTGATAATTAAAGTTAAAAATTTTATAAACATTTCGTAGATTCTACTTGATCTAGTGATTTCATCAATTCATTATTACGAGATATATCTTGATTTATTTCAATTACGCGACTCGATTCTGTTTCTTTTCTACTTTTTATGGCGTTTTATATACACAAAATACTACAGTTAAACTATAACATGAATTATTTTTAATAAATTCATGTTAGCGTATAGATTGTTATTTTACGTATACATATATGTACCGTCACATACCCAATTGTTGATCAATTAAGGTAAATCTGTACGTTCATAGAATAATTTTATGTTAAAAAAGCTAATAATTGTATATATTTAGACGGATACAGAAAGTATAAGTATTAAACTTCCTTTTAGCCATCTCAGAAAAATAAAATAGGTGCTATTTTTAAAGTAAGCAACAATCTAAGAAAAAAAAGCGGGAAGTACCAATTTCTGATCAGTAAATTTTCGGTACATATACCACTTTCTATTTAAGTCTAATAAACAATTATTGATTGTTTAACCTTCAAATTGTGCGTAGCAACGTTTAGATTTATATAAATCTTATTATTTTATTGAAATAATACACTGATCAGAAATTGGTTCATGATCAACAATTGGGTATGTGACGGTATATATAGATAATTATCCTTTTCTTTAGACGTTTGCGTATATTGTTCGGTAGTTTACCCTACGTATCTGTACAACCTTAATAAATCGATATAGCACGATAAATAAGAAATATTGGCGCAGGCACAAAAAGGAGCATAAAAAGGAAGCCATCGTTAAATTTGCTCCATCTCGTGAAATGTCATAATTGTGATATTAACTGAAAAATCGTAATTGCTTAAAACACAAGCTGACCGGTAGGTCTTTGAATGAGAAGTATCCAACCGATGGACAGCAGGACAAGTCATCCCTCGGAGAGTTACTCCGAGACCGAGAGAAACAAAAACGCTCGAGCAATTACACACTCGCGACCTTAAAGGGCCTTGCGAGGGACGCGATTCCCGTATAAGGAACAGACTGGACGTGAGACGCGTTCTCGGAAAATCCCATCAACCGGTTTCTTTCGCACTCGATCAAAGAGTAAAACATCTCTTTGAGAAGCGAACCCGCGACGCTTGCGTATTCGTGGCGCGAATACGCGAATACGCGAATAAGCGACTATGCGAATAAAGAAGCCGCGTATATATACTTATATACATGTATATCGAGAGATTCTTCAATCTTCCCTTCCGTTCCGTCTCATTCGCGATTCGTTGCTTGTCGTCCTGGAGACGCGAACACGTGTCTTTTCTTGGGTGGCGGCCGGTGGGCTTTATTTTTCTTTTTACCGACGGCCTCCTTGCGACACGTATTGTACGAGTGAGTTTATGACTTGAAAGTCGCTTGTTTAGCTCGATCTTTTGCAAGTTCCGACTGTGCAGTATAATTTTATAATTTTGTGTTTGGATTTTTTGAGGTGTGAATAGAAACGATGGATAAGATAGCTGTTAACAGCGATGCTGTTTCAGAAACCCAAACGGATAGTGACCACGTTTTTCACGAGCTTGATAAAGCTAGAGTATGTATTTACTAGCGGTTACATCACATTAAATATTACTAAATTCAATTGCGCTTAACCTGAAAGCCTTGTAATTAACCTCAAAAGTGCCTATGGATTTTAAAAATTATGTAGACAAACCACGTATAAGATATTCATTTGCTTCTTTTATACGTTTCTTAGAAGGATATAACTTACGTGTCATTTTTATTTTTGTACACTCATGTAAGTACTATTTTATATTTTATTTTTTTACACTTTATACTTTTGCAACATTTTAAAAACATCTAAGTTATTCGTTCAAATTAAAATTATTTTAAAATTAATAAAATTAATATTTTAAAAACATTTTTATTTTAATAGTATTTTATTTAATATATAAAGAGTACATTGAAATTTTGTAATATTAAGTAAATAAGAAACGCGACACTTATTATATACCATACATAAGGTGTGACTAATAGTATTTTTTTTTCGAGGACTATTCACGTATACGACTGCACGAACAATCTGAAAGTCTAACGTTTGAAGAACGATAACGATGTTTATTCAACCGAGCCAAAAAATCCACTCGAAAAGCCGAAATTCCCCAAGAAAAATAAAATATATATGCGTACAAGGTTCAAGTTGAGTGTATCACGCTGACCTTATCACCGGAGAAAAAATGTGACAAAAATGTCGAGGAACATATGGGTTCTATATAATATAGTTAAATGACTTTTAAAGAACATACATGAACGATCGTAAGTTTAGACGCGTGCCGTGTAAAAGCTGAAATAGGAAGCCGATAAAAGATAGAAGGGGAAAAAGATAGAGAAGAAAAAAGAACCTTGGCGCCTTAATAAAGAGTAAGACGAATGAATGAAACAAAGCGAACATTGAAGCAAAGGGAAACTCCCTCGCTTCCCTTCGGTGTGTGGTACACGTACGTGTATATATACATATATATGTTTATTATTGCTCGCGGGGCGCGTGAACGTATATACGGCGTGTGAGACTCGGAAGTTTCCCACAGCGGGCTACTTTTGAAGCGCGCGGAACCGAGGCTGCTGATGCGGCCTAGAAGGGCCAACCCCCTTCGTGATGTGCAGGCGCGAGTTGCACGCGTGAGACCCGCTGACCCTCTGTAGGTTATACACTTACCTCGAACGCTGATGACTTTCCAAGGGGTCTCGTTCGCTTCTACGCTCGCCGATTTTACGCTCCGTCCCGATGCGTACGTACATCATTAGGATTATTTTTTTTCTACGTATTCCTTTCAATGACTCCTTTGTAAGGTAAGAATGTATCGCCCGAGTTAATCTTTCGGGCTATTTGTTATTTTACCTTCTGCTTAGTTTTTTACTGCGTTTCGCGAAACTCGAATATTTTTAAAATATCCTTCGATACTAGGATTTATTTTTATTACTTCGTCAACGTCTTTTTATAATAAATTATATATCGTTAGATAGATTTGCTAAAATATCTATGATAATTTTATCTTTTAGACGGTGAAATTATTTCATTATTAAATATACGTATAATTTAGAATGTAAATATAAATTTAATATTATTAGTTAACATATATTCAGAAGATATGCAGCTTTTATTATTAATTTATTAGTTAAAGTTACTGCATAATAATTTCGATAAATATTCCAAATAATTGTTTAACTAATCATAAATAACATTCATTGCTTATATGTAGGTTGACAGAGCGATCAGATAATTTATACTGATTAATAAAAACACCATTGAAAAATTAATCTCGTTTAACAATGGAGTATGGACTTGAACGCATATACTGTGTTTTCTATTGCATTATTTACTCTTAAAATTCGATCGCACAAATTTGTACAGCTGTTCTGTTTCCCAAGCGTAAAAAAATCAATACTCAATCAGATAAAGATAAATAGTCCTATTTCCACTATAGGTATATGCTTTAAGAAGAGAACTCAGAGCAATTCGATAAAAAGAAATTAAATTCGGGAAAAGTATAGAATGAAAGCTAATCCATTGTTTTCCCTAATAGTGCATTGTAATAATCGAGGCGAGGCTTGAGGATCATCCAATACTTCAGTGCGAAGGGAGTTGAAAAAATTAATGTTTGGTAAAGAACGTGGACGCGCGCAAGTACGGCAATACAAGGCATAGCGCACGTAGACGCGTATACGCAGAGCCTGGGGGGATCTCTCTGATCCGACCCCTCGGCGCACATAGGTGACGTTTCCCACGCTCAACGGCTCAATGCGATTTCACGTGGCAATGCGGGGCCGCACACTGCACGCGTCCACACGCGCATCCACGCACATAGGCGAGTGTAAGCGCACCCCTCGCGACGCGCGTGACTTGTAAGCGCGTGTAACGTAACCCCTGATGCTTGCCCTCAAAGACACGAGGTTCCTTATAATATCTACCAACGAGGGCAGACCTTTTCGTGTACGTGTATGTATTTATAGAAAGCGACTTGTTCGCGACGTCTGTCTGTGACCACCTTGCCTCTATTATGCCTTATACGTTCTGCCTCGGCTAATTCCCACTCTAGCGGAGGGACTTTTTTAAATCGAGGGGGCCATAACAGACCGAACGATTTTTACGACGACTTTTTTTGGATGCCACTTTCTCTCCCTCTCTCTCTCTCTCTTTCTCTTTCTCTCTCCCTCGCTCTATACGGATCTACTTTTCTGGGTTTGCTTTTTTGCGCGGGTGTCGCACAAAAGTTGTAGAAAATTATTTTTTTCCTTGGCTCTTTTTTTGCTTGACTTTCGGGAATTTCTCGTTAACGAATGGTTTGTTATGTTCTTATAAGTGTCGAAAATGTTCTGGGGATCGTAAGTGTTTCACGTAAATAGGGTGTAGTTTTTGCCAAGGAATCTCGTCGAGAGTTGTACTATTAGCGCAAAAATAGAATTTCATTTATAAATTTCGTAAAGATGATGAAAATGACACTGCAGTGTATGGTGATTTCTGCAAAAAAGATCTTACGGTGATTGTTAAATATGTCGCCTGAACTGACATAATTAAGTGTATACTTTACTATTCGTCTACACGCAACTTATATTAAAAATGAAGAGTTTGATTATAAATGCTACATTTTTAATTAATGATCGGTAAGTGTCATAGTAATATATTAATAGTAGAGGAGTAATATTTAATGAGAATAACAAAATCATTTAAATAATGAAAGTAGAAATACGTATAAACAATGTTTAAGATTAAAGTATACACTTTGCACTGCGCTTATTACTTATTATTACAATTATTATTATTACTAGTACTATAAGTATTATTATTGCATCACCACCCGCATGATGAATCAAACGAGGGGACGAGAGAGTGAGGAAGGGTCGCAAAGGACTGAAAAGCGCCCAAGGCGGAGAGTATTTGGAAATAAAGGCAAAACGTCATATCGGCGTAGCCCGAAGGCACGACTCACAAAACATAAGAGCGAAAAACGAAACGAATCATCAGGATTCGTTCTCTCCCTCGCAGAGATAAATAAATTCCGGGATAAAGCCCAGGTCGAGTGGTACCTCGCCCGAGGGATCGAACCGATTAGTCCGGGGGAGTTCTCGCGCGGCATCACAAGCCTGCGAAACGCATCGAGAACCTGCAAAATATTTCGCGGCCGTATACTCCCGAAAAGTCTTAGCAATTTAAAAAATATGTGGCCAAACTTCCCTTAGCCTCTCCGTACATGAAGACCGATAATACCGACCCACGCAAAACGGAAATTACCCATTGATGACCGACCTCGGGACTTATGGTGGTAGAGGGAGGGAGGGAGGGAGAGAGAGAGAGTAAGAGAGAGGACATTCCGCAGTCGTAATATCTGGGCTTTTCGGCTCCCACCGACGCTCGAGAACGAAAAACGCGCGATGTGCGAATGCCCCGAGCGCGTTCTTCGGATACCAGACGAGGCCACTTTTCTGCACGCGATCGACTTCTTCTCTCCTCTCGAGATCCTACATTTTATACACGCGTATATATATACCTTTTGTATATAGCTATATATACAGTGCACGTATAGACACACGGGTATTCGAGTAACGCACGAATTTTCTCTTCGCCTTTGACGGAATTTCGTTTCCGTCTATAATGCATCTCTTTTTATGCTTACGAGATGCACATTTCGAGTGATGCATTATTAGCGTTAGTTTCGACGCGAGAACCTTCTTATTATTCACCGATGTACGCCCACTTCAGCTATTTAACATTCGCATTTTTTTCTAATTGGTCGGTTATACATGTATAGATTCTCATGGAGCATTCGTAAGATAAATATGTTAATTGGACGTTTCGCCTGTTGTTAAAGTGACGATCCTTTCTAATGCCGGTTAGAGGGAGGAGTATATTATTACTTTATAAATATGTATATACGGACCTCGTGCGTTTCTATTCTATAATTTCGACCTTTTTCGATTCCGTAATTTTCTATTGGCATTGGCACTGCTCATTTCAATATATTAATATGGATGACTAATTAAACGTAACAAACTCTATATGTATAGATGTATATATGTATATAGGTATACACTGGTTTGGTCTCTATAATTACCCTATAATTTGCCAACGGACAAAAATGAGTCACATATGGATAAACAAAGAACCTTGTTTACAAATTTATAAATAATTGACTGTATGTATATTGTATATACGTTTATACATTGCTATCAACGCCGTCACTCTGCGATAATGATTCAAAATTGAAAGAATCACTGGAAACACTACAACAGAGGTAAGGATGGCGGTACAGTGTATAAGGAGCCCCCAATCGAATCGAAAGGAGTAAAATGACTGGATACATCTATATAATGACGATGAATCTTTCTCTCTCCCTGTTTCTCAATATATAAATTATTGCAGCCGCGAATGACAAAGGCCGAGGCGGAGGCAGCGAGTTACCTGATCGATCGGCACATCCCCGAGCTGTTCAACTTCCTGATCGGGCATCTCGTCGCAACCCGGCCAATCGATCCGATCGGGTACCTGTTCGATCTTCTCGATAAGTGCACGCTCTTCAGGTCTGGTCTCATCGAGCCGCCGTTACTCTTCGCTCCACGGTAATTCGAGAGGATTTTGCCTTCTCCTCTATATACTTATATATACGTGTGTGTTCGTGTGTGTGTTCGTGTGTGTTCGTGTGTGCGTTCGTGTGCGTGACCCTTTCCTCTCCTACCGCGTGTACTCCTTTCCGAGATACCGCCGCACCGAGAAATCCCGCTTCAAGGCGAACGAACGGTTATTGAGAGCTTTCTACCTCTATATACCTCTATACGTATATACACCTATCTATATATCTCGAGGTGGTGTGCGAACACGCGGAAACTTATAATATACGACGACGTTCTCGTTTTAAGAGCAATCGGATACACGCGCATACATACATACATACATACATATATACATATATACGTATACACATACACCTATATATACCTATATATATATATATATATAGAGAGAGAGAGAGAGAGAGAAAGAGAGGAAAGGGGGTTAACCTTCATTTTCGACTTTTCACATTTTATTTATCATTGTACGATCTTTTGACTTGCTTGTACGAAAGTGTTCCTCGAAAATAGCGCCTTTTTATTCTATACACCAATCACTTGCTAGATGTATTCAATAGCTTTTCTTACATATACATTATACATTATATACAATATTTATATATAAAATGTTTGTCTATTTTAAAATATTAATGAATTTCTAATTCTAGTTGGTAACAGCATCAATCTTATAATTTTACTAAAATTTAATTTAATAAAATAGTTTCGCGGAAGAAGGGCTCAATCCTCAATTTAATGTCACAGTGTCCCCATGGGATAGTGTGCTATTAAAATGTATTTTGGTGGTCAATTTAAAAATGATTAGGTATACTTCCCATTTCTTTCAAGGTAGAAGAGGTTTCCACCTCTTCGTTAAAAAACATAAATCATTTTTAGAGTTATTTATAAACAACTCCAAAACATACCGGCATTATATAAAAACTACGTATTACGTAAACTTCTTTTATTCAGCATTTCAAGGCTCTTACAAAGTTTAATGGTTTTAATGTGCCCTTGTATACCTGAAATATTTTTATGGTTATAAATAAATTGATTTAAATCCACTTTACCGCTCGAGATATATCGAATGTACAGTAATCATTTTATATAAGGCTCTTAATGGCAAATGAGTTCGAAGAATTAGTACGTTGTAATTTCATCCATGCTTAAAAGAAATAATCGTCTACTTCCGACCGATCGAGACGTCCGTCCTCGAACATTACGGTTCGTTATACGAAAATTGACTTTTCGGGAAGCAGAAACCGAGGATAAAAGAAAGACGCTGCGACAAAAAAGAACACCGGAAGAATCGACAAAAAATAGTCCAATATTTGGTATTCCTGCAAAAAACAGGAAAAATACCTTAATCATCAAAGAGACTTTTTATGACTGCAATCGCGGTTTATTTAATCTACATTGATATTATTATAGTTTATAATTTAATTTCTAAAACGTTAAAAAATGTACAAACTGATACTTAAGGCGATGTGATACCCAAATTACAGGAACCTACATTTAAAATCCCAAAAATTTAAAAAACTAATGGAATTAAAAATCTGAAAAAATTTACAGGTAATGTTGAAAGCAAATAGAATACCGTTACAGAGCGATTTTTTCAAAATAATTAATTTAAAATGAATTATATAGAAATAACCATTTTTTGGTCGGTAATATATAGCTAAAAACAAAGCTGCACGGCTACTCAAAAATCTCGTTGATTTATATTGATAAAAAATTTGGAAAATTCATAGACTATTGTAAATACAACACCGTTACAGAGCGTTTTTTTCGATAAAGTATACTGTTTGCTTCAGAAAAAATAAATACTGATTTTGTTTTAATGGGTTTACATCTCCTTAAGCTAAAGCCAATATTAGAACAATGTAAATCTTAAAAAATATAAAAATAAAATATTAATTCCATTAAGTATGAGTATTGTTTTTGGAAAGCCAGCATTAGCAAAAATACAAATTCTGTGAAATGTAACTTCTCAACGAAAAACATTTCACTCTTGCAGTGATTCCGGTCATAAATTGGAGAGGGGATCTTGACCACGAAAAAAATGATTAACGGTAATGACGCATTACGCAGAAACGAAAAGTCGAAAAATGCCCCCTTTCGAAGTGAGCCTTGTAATTGGACCCAAGAAGAAAGATACACGGATCTTTGGTAACGTGTATTTCTCTCCTGGGCCAGTTCATTAAAAAATTGCCCTTGGCGTATAGTATTTTTTGAAATTATTTGCTAAGAAAGAAAGAGGAACGCCCGTAAGCTTTTTCGCGGTAATATCTCTTCAATTCAGTTGTGTCGCGCGAGCGAGACTCTCTTTTGCCACAAAATGACAGTCGGTCCCTCAACCTTCTCCTTCTCCTCCTCCACCGCCTTCTTTCGTATCCGCGATGGATATAATGGAACTATAGGGAGAGGCAAAGAAGAGAGAGAGAGAGAGAGAGAGAGAGAGAGAGAGAAAGCCGAGCGCAAAAAGACGGCGACTAAACTCACTCTCGCTCATCCGTCTCTTTCTTTATCGTCGGCTTTGGTTTTTCTTAATCTTTTTTCCTTTTCGCAATGTCATCGCGTGCGTTGTGTCCTCCTTTTCGACTATTTATTACTTACGGCTTCGCTTTCGCTTGGAGGACTTCTTTTTTCGAAATGCATTATCTTGTTTGTCGAACGATCGACTGATTTGTTATGTTTTTCGAGGAACCTGGCACATATTTATTAACTTATTTTCTCTCTTTTTAAAAAGCATATATGAGTGTTATTGATAAAATGATATCGATCAAAGATTTTTTAATGATTTATTCTTGCCTATTTCCTATGCTCGAGCTAATACTAGCTATTTATTTATATTTTATAATACAAAAATTATATTTTATCTTGCACATTGAGATAAAAAAATAAAAATAATCAATAATCGATGAAACAGTATAAAATAATTGTGCTTAAGAATTATTAACCGTAAAGGCAAAAGTTACAAAAAGAAAGAAAGAAAGAAAGAAAGTAAAATAGTAACTCACGATGTCGGTAGTATAATTGAAGAAGATGTGATTACGGCTACCGATTGTCAGCCACCGAACTTGAGAAATCACGATGGAGGTAAATACGGTTGAAAAACCCATCTCCTAAATTGCAAAATAAAAGCCATCCGCGTTTCGCCTTCTTATTCTCATCAGAGAAAGAGGGAATTGTTGCGCCCCCGTAATCGCCACAGCGAGCCACAGTGTGGTGACGTTGAATCGTCATCGTTGCACGAGCCACGATATAATGACAGTAGTACGCTCAAGCGCCGAGAAATTGTCTCTTTCTCTCGTCATCGTCGTCGTCGTCGTCGTGATCTGTACTGCTCAGCCCGTTTACCTTTTTCATTTATCGTTTATCCTTCGAGCGAGCTCGTAATCGTTTTTCATTTTATTCCTATAGCTACCGTCTTCGTAATTTTATTATTTATTTTGCAGTCCATTATATATAACTTAGACTAACGCTTTGTTTAACCATATTATTTTATGCTTTTTTTTATTGGAGATTCTATCAAAATTTTCCATAACGCGAATACTTTCTCTTGTACATTGAATAACTCATATAAATCGAAATTTAGATAAACCAATGTAGATTCGACCTAGTGAATCTTCGGATTTCACTGGTTTAGTTGCGGGAAACAAGTCACAGAACGGATGGCCAACCTCATTAAATTTGGCCCGCTTCGTGAATCGTGGATATATATCCTTTCTCGAAACATTCCAATTAAATCGAAGAGCGAACTCTCCTCGAGTTTATTCACATCTCTCGGAGGTGTATGGCAACGATGCGTATACGGAATCGTCCTCGGCAGACTTAGCGATGAAGATTCGATTCTGAATTTCAATCGGTTTATACATCGGGGGTGCAGCGAGGCGCTCGTTAAAATTGTAAATGGAAATGGATTCGAGAGAAGCAAACCCCACCGGTTTATATATAAAATTAATGGTGCTCAAGACAAAGAGATAATACTTCTTCTTTTTTATATGTATAATATGTACGTGTAATATATTCCTCTTTTCGCTTGATTTGCTTGATATACAAAAGAAATGGAGAATATAATTTATCATAGTATTTATATCTACATACATATATATATATAATGTATATGTTGTATTGTAGATATAAAGTTCTTTGTTAAAGTATATACTGTAATGTTATAACTTATTTTTTTCTTTAAGATTTATATCAATTCGATTCTTCCGTTGCATATATTTAATCTATACGTATACGCAAACATTTTTTTAATGCGTTTCTTTTATCCTGTAGTAACTTTTATTATACGAAAACGTAAATTTTGATTTAAGATCCAAGCAACGGCATTTTCTTACTAAACGCCAAAGAGAATCAATTCCCGAATCGTTACACGTTGTTAGTGCAAAACTTTATCAAATATCTATAGCATATTAAATATTTGATCGAATACAATGATTTAAATACTTAATCTTTTAAATGATGATATGAATACATAATATTTTAATTAGTATAATAATTTATTCTAATTTGAACGCGTATTTAGAGATGTTATTATACTATATATTGTACCTTCATAAGTGCTGTTTTTTGCTTTAGGCATATAGAGAGCATTTTTGAAACTCTTGATCCAGCAGGATTAGGTTATATTTCATTGGATCAATATGCAGCAGGAATGAAAACATTAGGTATCAAACGATTTGATCCTTGTCCAATGAAGTGCAGATGTACGCCTGGTCGTGTAGATAAAAAGACTTTTGAAAAAGAAGCGTAAGTAGAAAACATTATAATTATACTTCAGCACAAACAAATATTATTGTTAAAAATAAAATGGCAAACCTACAATTACCGTGTACATTACAAATGCTGTGTACATAGAAACAATATATTTTAGAGATATATTTTTATAATTTGTAGATAATATTCAAATTAAATAATTAAGTTAAATATATATATAAAATATAAATAATTCCTTGAATTATTACCAGATTCGATTAATACATAGTTGCATTCAAGTCTTATTAATTGTATATAGAAGAAGCTTTTTATTAAAATGTAATTTTTTTATCTGGGAATTCATCGCTTTGTTAGAAATTGTCCTGGGAAAACGGCGGTACCGTGATGATGCGATTTCAAGCCTAGCGCGAAATGCTAATTTATTCGATTAGTTCGCTTCGTTTGACCGTAGTTTGCTTTCATGAGAATTTTACTTGAGATTGCGCGCTCTCCTTTTTTATTCCCCAATTACAATTATATTTGTTAAATAGTTTATTTCTCTAACATATAGTTCGTTAGGTGCGAATCAGATAAAATTATATACAATACTGTAATATCTGTAATATTCGGCTCTATATAATTATTATACTGCATAATAAATATTACAGATAAATAGTTATTAGTGTTTTTTATAAAGTTTAACTTTTAGTTTACAATACATTTATAATTAGAATATAGGTACAAATTCGATATAATCTTTTTCATGTTGTGTGGTTGACATTTTATAGAAAAATCATAAAATTAAAATTTACGATTCTGATATAGAAAAATGAAGTTCTGCTGCAGGTAGTATTACAAGAAATATGTAATATCCATATTTAAAATTACATTATCATAGAACTAGTGATATCGAAGTACTACCCAGTATTACCACCCAATATATTAGTGCTAAAAGAGATTATTCAACATTTTCAAATAGAATTAAAATATTCTTCGATAGTGAGAACTATAGAAACAATTACCTAACAAAATAAGTGTTCCTTAAGCTAAAATTAAAAGCGTTGGTATGTATAAATATTATTCGCTAGGTACACCTTGACCAAAAATAAAAACGAAAATGAAAACAGATTGAAGAGCCAACGAAGCGAATGATGAAAATCAAGATGACTGTATCGATATTAAAACGTAAAAGAAACAACGAGCTCTTGTTCACTGACTCTACTTACTCGAAAAGTTATCTTATGGGAACTCGATATAGCTCTGGTATCAGTTTTCAAGCAAACGAATGAATGGGTTAGTGCAAGTTTTCGATTTTGAGAGACGCGGATGAGTAAAGATGCGCCAAGGGCCTGTATACATTCAGAAGATTCATGGAAAAAGTAAGATTTTATTCCAATTTCAGAGTCGAGTGACCATAGGTACTGTAGACCCGCGAACGCGATTTAGCTGGCGTTCACACGGCTGCTAATGCAAGTACCGTTCGTCTCGTGCGGTTAGCTGCGTTTGCGCCATGAGAAAATCACCACTTAATTCTCAACGAGTAGGAGAGAGACAGAGAGAGAGAGAGAGAGAGAGAGAGAGAGAGAGAGAGAGAGAGAGAGAGAAAGAGAGAGAGAGAGAGAACCTTGAATATCGTAACGATTGCCACGGCGGCTTCGTGCGCAAAACAACAGGTGATTCGACACTTATGGAAACCTATACGTATCTCTTTAGAACGTTATAAACTTGTACTCCTTAATTTTCATCTTCGTCGCGGTCATATATGTATATTCTATTCTTCGATATATTTTTTACGAGCTATCGAGGAATGTCTAATTTGCATATACACGCGTTGCTTCTATAATATACTCGATATTATTTTCCCTTAACTTTTCTATATAATTATATTATTGTATAGTTATTAAATGGTTTCCTATGTAATGCAAGGGAGTACGGGAGAAATATTACGTTTTATTGCCAATTGTTACTTGCAAATGCTCGTTCAAATGTTCTCTAAAGTATATTACGCACATCGATTTTAAATTATGCAACTCGTGCATTATAGAAACACTTTGTAACATTTCAAAGAAATATTAGTACTCACAACGTATGTTGTACCATCAATCATGTTTCTAAACATCTCGTTTAGTCCTTGTTAGTAATTTTTGATAAAAATTGTCTCAAAGTTTGTTACAAATTTCATTTCGCGATTACTGTATACTGTACAACGTAGTTACATATTTTAAACCAAATATTATTCATTCTACATTTGTTCGAACAAGTGTATACAATTATTTTGTAAAACGATCCTTCCCCTCCGGTAATAAAATCGTAAAAATTCTTGCGCGCAACCCAACAAATCGAAATATTTTTTGTTCTCGAATGAATGGCCGAACTAACCCAACAGTTATATACCTATACGCGCAATAAACGCATCTCGGCAAATAAACCCAAATTCACATTCCCCAAAGGAAGTATTAATAAAAATGCTCACCTGTCCATTAGAAAAAATTGAAACGAGCGAAAAAAAAGCATCTTGACTTTACAATTCATACAAATTCGAGTGTAGTCCACGATAAAAATGACCTGGGTGTAACAATCCCTTCGAATTTGGTGTGCGGGAGAAAAAAAGGAGCCCGAGGATACAATTTTTTTGCTGGTGCAATATAGTCAAAAAAAAATATTGAGCCGGGGGCTCGCGCTCGCGCGCGCGTGCACGGCCAATAGGACGAGAATACTTGTATATACACCACATATACATGGGGAGAAAAGAAATAAGGAGAATGTAAGAAGCTGGGGTCGGCACATTTTTCCGTAATTGTAAGGATTACCTTAATAAGTAGGGGGATATATCGTCCACGAGTGGGCAGACGCGTGGCCCGCGGCCCGATTTTGCGTTATATTATGCATACCAATGCGACCCAAGTATAATAACTTGCTCGTGTCTATACACGTATGCATACGTGCACGCGTGTACGATATGCACACGTATTCTTGAGGTCTCGCGTTTTAGGCTTGTTCTCCGGTATGCTCTGGTTCTTCATTCATGCGTGTCTGCCGAAACGAGGTCGCATTCACTGCAACTCGATCGAGTTTGTCATGTTATTTTTATTTTTTTTTTTTTCATAAATGTAAATAAGTATTTCAGTTGCGATTCTTTAAGCGTTATTGAAAATAATTCAATTCATTGTCAAGACTATCGATCAGTATCATATAAAACCAATAATACACAATAATTTATAGTGCAATCGGACGATTATCTAGGATGTTTTCATTAATTTTTTTATTTGGGTACACAAATTTAATGAGAGGTTATTAATATTGTTCCACAGCATTATTTTTACCAAAAAATTATTTAAAACCATAAATAATTTCAATTTCATCTCTTACTTCTCTTCCTCTCTTCCTCTCTCTCTCTCTCCCTTTCTCTGTCGACTTTTATCTCCAGCATCTCTTTTTACTCCTCATTTCGATTTTGCATTTTTGTTTCTCTTTCATACCTCGCACTCGACCCTCCCTTGTTGTCTCTTTTTCTTTGCTCCATTTCGATACGGTCGATTCTAGAGGAGGGAGAAAGAGAACGCATATACATATATGCGAAAAAACCCTTGAGCGAAGACAAGAGTTCGTTAAGGTGACTCACTGTTGAAATTCTGGTTTTTTTGAACATTAATTTAAAGATGATATTATTTTTTTAATATAATATAATAATGTCGAATATTTGGTACATTTATTTTTTCCCCGAGTACATTTAAGTCAACTAAATAATATACGATCGCTAACTTGGTTTTTATGAATGGTGACGTTGTATATATATATATATGTCGCGTATTAAAGTGTTTTTCAAGTCCGGTTACTTAACCAATTAAGCCTCGTCCAGGGGACATTTAAGATATTCATTAATAATCTTATCAATGTAGATTTCGTATAAATTTTTATTTCAATATTTTAGTACGTACTTGTATTTTAATTAAGAAAAAATATTTTCAATTTTTTGGGCATTAAAGTTTGTTAGTTTTTTTTTACGTAGTAAGCATGTATATTTAGCAGTGTAATTTAAATTGATAATTATTAGGATACTGATTGCACGAGTTCTGGTAACTTTAGTAATTTAATTAAATTTTGGAAAATCTTTAATCAAACTACGAAAATAATAAGTAGACGTTTGAAAAAGAAACAACGTAACTGCGTTAAAATTTTCGATTAGCATGTACGTTAAAGTAAATTATCGTATGATAGAGGCACGAATACCAAGGAGGACAAAAGAAAGAAAAGTATGGTGAGCGTTAGAGGTGTAAGTAGCCGGGTCACTTACCTTGGCTATTTTGCAAGATGCCTAGAGTGCATTGCCCTCTTCCGGGTCGAAATGCACGGTTTCTGTATCGGTGAATAAATTCTTCTGTTGTGTTCGCTAAATCCGCGCATCGTTGTATTTCTATACGTACAAGGCACATGTGTTTGATGCCTTCGCGGACGTGCACAATGTCGAGCCGAGTATACAGAAGTAGCAGATGTTTCGCGCCGCGATTCATACATCGAACGGACAATGCGCGCCGCTGATGAGCGACTCGAGTGAATACCGTTGATTGTGCTTACACATTGACAAGTCAATTTTTCTTATATGAAAAGGAGAGGATTTTTCGTTTTTCGACATTCCTTTCACTCTATTGCTGCAAACTTGCCTCTTTTTTAGACATCCCAGTTTTGTTTGTACTTACTACACGACTAGTTTCAATTTCTTCTTCTCTTTTCACTTTTGACGTATATACATTGTATTTATTGTGCTTCAGGATAACCGAATGATCATACCTAACAGTGAGTGACCACAGATTCAAAGAAATCGTCTACAAACTATGTTTACAAAGGTAGGATGAAAAGATATTTTCATTTTTTTTAATGTGCTGTGATACACAGTCGATTTATGTTCATTTCATTCAACTTTAAATAATTTTCACAATTTCCCTCAAGCGCTTACCTTTGTTATAAATATAAAAAATAAACTTAGTTATAAATTACGAGAATAATAACAATAATTTTTAATGAAAAAGTCGTATCTTGCTAAATTTTGGCTAAAAAATAGTAAAAATTCTACGAGGAAAATATACGTTTAATTGAAATTTGAATGAAGAGAATAGCTAAGATTTTCGTTGGCGAAATTGGTCAACACACCATCCCAGGGTAGGCTGGAGTTTCTGATTCAAGCTCAGGCTCAGCCTACTTTTCTCATTAAAATTTCTAATTGTTTTTCAAGATTTTTTTTGTTATTGTTAAATGTTTTGGAAAGTTTTAAGAATAGTTATGCCAGATTGGCAAATTCAAATGCGAAAATAGCTGTGCTACGGAAATATCGATTGACCTCTTAAGTATACATTAAAAAACCATACGTTTTTTATTTTCACTGGGTGTCTCTAGAGGAGAGACGAGAGATAAGTACATTTTCTACAAAATACTATATACATTTTATGAATACCAAAATAAAATAAATAATAGAGGCCTGCGATGGCTCGGTCGGTATAGGGCGTCGGGCTCGTAATCTGGAGGTCCCAGGTTCGATTCCCGGCCCCGGCCGATTGATACAAGCACCACTGGCGAATGTATTTTCAACAAGTGCTTTCTTCACCAAGACATCGTATGACCTCCGTCGCTGATTAGCACCGGTTTGGGAGCATAAAAAGAGCGACGTTAAAATAATAATAAAAAAAAAATAAAATAAATAATATTTCTAGGGGAAGCCCGGGCAAGACGGACCCCTTAAGGAAAAACGAATAAAAAATGGACTAAACAACAAAATATACGATCAATAAAATTTTTTTCGTAAAGTAGGAATCAGAACAAAGAAGTACGTGCAAGTATATCGATATATTATACCTTAAGCATATAATAAATAATTGTTGAAAAAATTGTGAAATTTCGAGGCCTTCAAAAATGCCCGGGCAAAACGGACACCCTCAGGAAAAATCAATAAAAATTGGTTAAATAAGGAATTTTGAACATATTTATATTTCTAAACATCAATTACTAACAAAAATAGATTAATATATAAATTAGAAACATTAACAGTAAAGAAAAGAAAATTTTTTTTTATAAATAGTACATTAATCGTCGCATTCTTCGCAAAAATAACTACCATATCCTTTGTATGGTGAACAATTTTCATGAGTCCACTTTTTACACTGATTGCATTGAATCCAATCTTCAGTGGGAGGCTCTACATATTTCTCATAACAAATTAAACAATAGAAATCTTCATGAATGAATAATTGCCATATGACCGTCTTGCCCGGACCATCTTGCCCGGAATGGATATAATGACTTTTTTTTTTAAAAATGAGTAAAAAACAAAATTAATATGGGCTCTAACCTGTGTCTTTTTTTAAAACTAGTTAAATACAATAGCCTGACACTATTTATTTATTAATTTAATAATTTGTGTGAAAAATAAGTTTACTTTCTTACCTTGATAACATCGTAAGGATTCAGACGAAAATCAATATTTATGTTTTTTGACGATGTTACCATCGAGACCGGCGCGGACGTACTAAAATTTAAATACTAGTAACACAAACAATATACTTGAATTTTTTCGGAATTTTCCGAACAGCCATATTAGAAATAGAGGGGGGTGACCGTCTTGCCCAGTATGACCGTCTTGCCCGGGCTTCCCCTATTCGAATCGTTAATTCAGTTATTGTATAGCATTTATTATACTATTCTTGTAATAAATGAAACTTTGCATTGACCGTCACCACAGTTGTTTTAACGTTTAAGCATTTGCAAAATCTAGGAATTTAACTTTACCCAATTCGATATGAGCAGCTTGTACAATGTTAAACAGAATTTGTTGGTGGCGCTAAAAATATGCTAAAATTATGCCAAGTTGCTTACAAAATGTGTATAAAAAAGATATAAACACGAAAAACTTTGCAAAAAATGTAATAAACTATAAAAATCAGTTGATTGTGTATAAGTAGATATTTAACATAGCAGCGTAGAGATGATCGTTTAATCGCGAAATCAACGCGTGTCCATTTGGTTGATCAAAATGATCTAAAACAATGAATGCCCATTTAGCATCAGGGCCGAGGCTTGCTCGTATACTTACGCGTTCCAAAACAATTCTATATACAGTTGGCGTTAATAAGCGAGAGGCAAACAAAAGATTAAATTCCCTGGGACATCAATCAGTCCCTAATTTATATCCAACTCGTCACGCTAGATGAAGAGGAACGTGCACGAGTATAAATATAAAACAACTCGAGCTAGTCAATTATCAAAGGAGACGTTAGAGATAAAATATTTCTGATGGAATTGTTTGTACGGCGTAGTGGTAAGAGCCTCGTTTATTACATCAATGCACTCGATGAATTTTTGAAGAGCTATCTCTAGAGCAAAGCGTTTTAAACCCAATTCAGTTCAATTGGCCTGCGCGTTGCGCCCCGTTTAATCTCTTCTTTCTATTAACTGTCTATCCCATCATCGAGTCCTTTTTCACACTTAAAAATATATTTCGGTTACTCTCAGCGCGCATCACATTTCTATCCACAACCATCATCTTTGAGCGTTCACGCTATACCTTCAACTGCAGTACGAATGTACGTGCATGTGCATCTGCTTTGTAACGGTTTACCTACACGTATAGTTCCATCAGTACATTACACTTATAAGTTTCGCGTCATCAGTCGACTGATTTATTTTTTCTTTTTGTTCTTTCGTACACTTTCTGAAAACTTTCTGTACACTACCTGACATTTGTATAATTCGTTTGGAAGGAATCCATAGAAAAAAAGTATGGAAAGATTTGTGCGCGTGTACTTTATGCGTCTTAGGCTAGTGTACTCGGGTTTGTAACACGATTTTCCAATTAGACGCCTGCGAAATTAACGACTTAGCGATAACTACAAGTTTCGTGTTTAGGTAGATACATATATATACGTAAATATATGTAACTTAATAACAGAAAAGGGCAATACCACAGCAATTTACCGATAATTCAATCTGCGTTTATAATCTTTTATTAATCTATCTATAAATCATTCATGCTTCTGAATGTTTTATGCAGTGTTGAATCGCACTTTGTACGGGTTTGTACTAGTTTTATCACAGTTGTACGCGATCTAACACCTAACACCTGATGTATAATTAATTATCGATATGCATATACAAGACATATATTAATAAGTAATATAATTGTCATTTAAAAATAATGATAGAAATATACAAAATTGCCATGACCTGTTAATTTTTCAAATATTACAATAATTATTTAATATATAAGCAGGCGTGTTCAAGTAACTCATTATTTAAATTGAAAATTTAACTAAAATTTTTTATAAACAAATGTTTTCTATTCCAATATTAAAATTCTGCATAGAACAATACCACTATCAATTCGTATTTCATTTTGCGATGTATATGAGGACGCAAAATGCTAGTTTTCTTAATTTCGGGTATATTATTTTTCTTCCTAATTTACTCTTTCATCCGCATGCACGGAGTCATCCTAAGATCTCATTTAATCCAAGTACTGCATAGTCTAAAGAAAGAAAGTATGTATATACATATATGTGTATATACGGTATGGAAGACTACGTGGGATGACATCAGTTGTCTTAAAGTCAAGTGGACCTCGTTAAGGATGACAATGCGAGAAACTGGTCAGGGCAATCCTTGGGCCCGTGTGATTCCCTTTTCTTCTTAAGGCCGAGTAAACCCAACACCGAAAGGGTAATCAATGCGTAAGGCTTTCGATAAAGAATTCGGATGCGTTTATTTTATGTTTTTTAATTTATTGGTATTTATCTTTAACCGTGATCGAATAAATTGTAATTTCGCTGTACATATTAACGATCGATTAGTGTTTATGGCCAACTACGAATATATTAACTTATTAACAAATAATATAATTTTTTTAAATAATTATATAGAAATTATCAAACATATGTAGTAAATATTTATACAAATAATAATTACTTTTTTTAATTGACTTATGATAAATTTGTTATTATATATACATATATTAAACTGCAGTTGACATACTATTAAATACCAACCGCTATACGTCCACGATACCACTCAAAGTAAATCTTTTTTTCCGTTTCAGAAAACGATATCTATCAAGCATGCTAATGGAAATGATAGCAAAGCCATGTGAATGTTGATTCGCTATACGGTACACAATAATTGTATACAAAAAGAAAAAAGTTTCTCATCCTATGTTCTTCTAACGTTCGAGAGACTCGCATATATTTATATAAGAAACAAATTCACGACCGAGACAAAAATTATCGCAGCCACCACATCCGGTAATACTGTAAAAAACCAACATAACGTAAGTGCTATCTCTCAACTTCAAAAATGTAAATCGTTCACTTCGCACTCGTAACTGCGGCGCGTATTCTTAAATAAAGTATCGCGAAAAAATGTATGAAAATGTGTGTATGTGTGCGCGCGTGCGAGTGCGAGTGCGTGTGCAGTAAAAAAAAAGAAGGAAACAGAACATATAGTGATTATACGCTCGAGTTGTATGGAGTTCAGAAACGTCGAGACTGTCTTTATAAATAGAAATCTTCTTTTTTGCACTGTAAAGAATTAGTGACTTAGAACTTTAAATTTATATAAAATCTCAGTCTTAATCTTTTTAAAATATATACTTTATCAAGAAATGCCTTGTATCAAACAGATTTTTAATCGAAAATTATGAAAGTGAATAAAAATTTCAAGTAATAATACGAAAGTTTATTTATAATTGAATAATTTGAATTAAGATTATTTCAATTGTTGAATAAATCGTTTATGTTGGTAAAAAATAACAAAAAAATATTTAATATATACAGTGGAAAAATATATATTCCTACTGTTTTTGTGTGTACATTTGTTTTGAATGTAGCTATAAATAGAATGCATCACTCCCCGATCCTTAAGGAGTATACGAACGAAGGTGGAGAGAACCGAGCGAAGTAGGTACACGAGGACGACAAAGAGTCAAAAACCGCGAAAGAAAAAGGAATATACATTCAGATACATATATATATATATATTGAAGACCAAGAGAGAAGGCCGTGAAGATATAATACAGAAAACTTCCCCAAGAAGCTTGAGCCTCCAAGCTGACCAAGTATATTCTTATACAAAAGCTGTATACGTATACACGTTTAATATCTACACACTTAGATTATGAGGTTGGATATGTATATGTGCGATCACTTATTTTATACTGCACACATATATACACACGTGTACATTTACAAGTCGTTCGATCGCGTAACGAGGCACGCGAAAGAAAGAAATAAACAAATACCTATCGTTTATAATGCGATGCACATAATAATTATGTCCAATAGTTACAGTAACTTGTACAGAGATGTGTGTGTGTGTGTGTGTGTGTGTGTGTGTGTGCGTGTGTGTGCCTGTGTGCGTATTTATCTACATGTACGACGGAATAACTGGTTTACATTTTTATTTTACATATATGCACGCATTATTTGTATTTCTTTAAAGTGTGAAGCGTGATATTTTATTATAAATTTAAAATATAAAAATATGATTTTTAATGGAATACACAATAGATCTTATATTAATAATAATGATAAGATTTCATAAAGTTTATTGAAAAGATTTGTAGATAAACTGATCGAAACACCGAAAAAGTAAAAAAACAGAAAGACACACGCGCACGTGCAGAGATAAATGAAAATACTAGAATAAAAGGTAAAAGGAAGTGCAGCTAAAGAGATTGAAACACGCGAATATAATGCTATTTTACCTATATATATATTTTTTTTTTTCGTTCGTTTGCCTGGATGCAAGAGCGACGCACGCGGACGCTTCGACGGATTTTTACCCCTTACGTGCAGCACCCAGCTATATGCAATTGTGTGTGTGTGTGTGTGTATGCATATATATAGACTCGGGACAACTTGTTGCTCGAGTTCGCTCGGTCTGTCCCCTCGAGCCCTTATATATACTCCACACACCCACCCACACACACGCATACATATATATACATTTAGATACATATATATTCCTCTTCATCGTTTTGCTCGAGGTGCATAGAGGAGGCGGGCATCCCATTATTCGACGGTGCATATAACGGCTCGTTATATGTATATACAAGGGTTAGTCGATTCTAGTTTTCGATAGCGAATCTATATAAAAATTTTATTCTTTGTTTTTTTCTAAGTCTACATGGAATTTTGGGTCGCTACAAGGGTGTACTCACTTTATTACTACGTGGTTATCGAAGTTATATATAGGATAGTTGTTACTGCTGTGCCAGCCGACTTTTATGACTCCTGACTCGTGTATATATCGATGAACGCGGAGAATTTATTCCAGAACAATATTGATTGCTGGTTACTTATTAATAATATATAATATATTTTTACCATAAAAGAATTGTTCTACGTATGTTTACTTTAGAATATAAATGTATCGTTTATTAAATAATCACCAGTTTGTCCGATATTCTGTAACTCTTATATGTTGTAAATTTTTTAAATATATTCAAGTCTTTACGTAACGTTGTATCTTGGTCACTTCTCCAAAAGTGGCTTACAAGTCAGTAGTGGTTTTTAACATTAATATATTCAATTATAAATAAAGTAAATGAAGAGTAAAAAAATAATATATTACTTTTCTTAAATATACGTAATAATAATAATTTTGCCATAGAGGTCTGTTAAAGCTTATTAAAACGATAAAAATAAGAATAATTGATGGACCTTGCCCCGGCTAGAAAATATGATAACTCTAGCCGCATGAATAACAGGTCTTTTTAAAATCCAACGGCAACGTCGCCTACTTTTTTCTCTGTTGAAATTAAGAAAAAAAGAAGAGGAAGAAGAAGGTATATAATATAAGCCGGTATACACAATGATGTCGCGGGCGTAGTAAAAACACGCCCACGAATAAAGAAATCCACGTGTTGGAGGGAGATTCTAGGATAAAAGAATAAAAAAACTAAAATAAAAAGTAAACTAGTCTGGTCCATCTCGGGTTTATACGTCGGAGGTCAGAAGCGCGCGATCGCGCCATAAAAAACCTCGAGATTCAAAAATCCGTCGTAACGTTTTGAAAAGCTATACTATACAACCCATTACATTATAGCGTATACGTGCGCACGTGCATCGCCTTCATCTTCTCTTCTATACATGCAGCTCTCGTTTTTCTCCCTGTTGTTTCTCCGCTGTCGCTCTCTCGCGTTACATCTCGCGCCGGCCGTATAACATTACGCGCGTGTGTATGTGTGTATGCAACACCACACGTGCACTTATAAGTGGTCTTGATGTTGGTTAACCGAACTAACCCTAAACCCTCTCTCCGTACGGACTTTAGGTATACTTGTGTTCTAAATGTATGCGTGTGCGTGCGTGTGCGTGCGCGCATATCGCCCACCGGCTAAACGAAAGAGCTCTCCCGTCCGACACTTTGCGCGCATTGCACTGCTTTGTACCTATTACGTATTATAACTTTACATAGCCTTTCGATTATCTTTTTTCCCCTTTCGTATACCGATCTTTGACGTATTGTGTGCGCCTAGCCTCGAATATCAAAGCTAACTAAAAATAATCTTCAAGTTCGTCGTATCTATTTTTTTATCTAACCGTTAGTATAACGCAGTAATTCAAAAAGTAAGAAAAGCGTACTCAAACGGAAATTATTTAATTTTTAAATCATCGCGTAAACGTTTAATTTCATGAATTAATAGTTTCAGGAAATTTATCGATCTTATATGTTTATTAGCGATCTTGTATACACGAAGCTAAGAACATAATGCGAAATGCATTTATATATAATTCTATAAATACGTAAAGAGTATAAGTAGATATAATCGAATATAAAGTGTAAATATATAAATATATTTTAACTAGGGAGTAAAATTTTATAAGTCCAAAGTAATCGATAAACGAACGAGCCGTAGTCCGTACGTGTATCCGTATAGGCATCGCAGTACACAACATATATTAGGAACTTCCCAAAGGAAGAACGATGAAGCGAGGAGAATGCGTGCGCTGATGCGTGGGGGTAAAAAATGGGAATGGTAGGAACGAGAGAAAGAGAAAGAAACCGAGGGAGATGCAAGCACACAGCCACACACGCGCGCGCGAGTATCGAGAGGGAGAGAGAGAGCTGAGCTGAGTGCCCCCGAGCGAGTAGCCCCACTCGCGCGTATCGTATCCCCCTTCTCCGGTCTCCCATAGGAAAGGCTCGTTTCTCTCGCGCGCGCGGCCGACTCGGGTCGCCCGTCAGGCTCACCGCTCGCTCAGGCAGGCGTCAGCCCGTCAGTCCGGCTTCTGCTCTTCTCGAGGAGAGTCGTCGTCATGCCGAGACGCGAGCGACATTGCTTTTTACCAACCACCTTTCGGACGCGCCAAATCTAACTGTGCGCGCGTCATCTTTGTTACTATCGCGTATACCCCGTAATATACCAATACCGAGTGCACACGATAGATGTAATTATTTGTGAAGTTGGAAACTCTCCGTGATGAGACACCCGAAAGTGTAAGAAGATCGATCGACAAGGACAACGAAGCGTACCCGAGAGAAAGGGAGAAGAGGAGGGAGGAAGGATTCGCCCGAACTCGCATAATACGCGCGCAGCGCGCAGCGCGCGAGATCGCGATGAGGAATTCACTCCGACTCGCGAGTCTCCTCGCGTTGTCCTCGATAGTGACGCTTCTCCACACTGGGACTGAGTGCCTTGCGGCTCCTGCTGCTTCCTCCCACACCACCTCTTCCGTACCTTCGGCAGATCAGTGCGATTGGACTGGAAGGTCAGTTTCGCGAATCGCGCTTCATCGCTTGCTCCACTATCGATCGATTCAGTTATTTTTCAGCTTCTCTCATTTACTAAACTTTTGTCTATTTTAGATAGGTATCGTGCACATCCTGCACATTATAATAGTTGTTGTATTATATTCTCTAAGCTAAATAAATGTTTGCTAAATCAATTTCGAGTCTTCTGTATAGCACTACTCGAATAGCGTTCGTAGTTTTAGAACCGCTACGCGTGCTCACATACTCGAGTGTAAGTAGCTGTACTAAATCATTCGTTTATATAGAACTAAATTTTTAATCATTACCGAAGTAAAAATTATACAATTATTTGCATACGCGCAAAACAAACTCTTGTTCGTTTAATTACATTAATCAAATATTTATTGATTGTTTGGTAATACAATTTTTAATTCTTTTCTTTTAAACAACTATTTATACTATTTAAAAATTTACATCGCGTCAAGTACATTGTTCCTCGGGCGAATTACATGGTTAATACGGCACAAATTTATAGACGCGTAAATTATTGTCTATAGTACGAACGAATGGAATCCTTTGGTGTAATGTGCTGTACGTGCACTATATTGTGCAGTAATAGCGTCCTTCTTATAAGTACTGTGAGAATACACTTTTAAGTAAAGAGAATAATGAAAGTATCGTTGAGTTTTGTACGTAACAACGAATTTTTTATGATTTATCGATTGAATTCACTTTTAACGTTTTTAACCGAGTGAAAATAACGATATTCTAGATAAAATAGAAAGTGACGTTAAATTAAACACGGCATTGAAAAAATCAATCAAACCATAAAAGAATAACTAAACCAGAAGAACGACAATAAAAATTAAACTTTCTCGTACAAAATTCTATAAGTATATCTTAGCGGGGCGTAGTTGTTGTTTTTAACCTCGTATGTAATATATATATATACATGCAGCACTTTGTCACGAGCAATCACTCTAATACGTATATGGTTTTAATAAATGGAGAAAGTTGTAGTTACGCGCGACTCGTTGTTAAAGTTTTTCTCTTCCGAGTCGTAAACATTAAGAGACGGGGTTCCTTTTATAGAAATGTTGTTCACGCGGGATATTTATGGGATCTAATTAAGTATTATTTTGTTGTAAAAGAAATCGGTAATTAGTCGAGTGTACCTCGAGGTTGCAATAATTTATATAAGGATTCGCCTTGGGTGGCAGCGATTCTCGTCCATTCTTTTTCTTTTTAACTCTTTTAATTTAATAATTAGTGTAATAATTTATCGCGCCACATTTTTAATATACTCGAAACTTTGAAGTAAATTATGTTGTTTGTACGAGAAGTCACCTATACCCGTGCATTCTCAACATTCTATTTTGTAAACATCTTTATCCGAGTACCTTCATTCTACGCATACTTTTGTGTGCGTGTAATGAATTCCCTTTGGATAATAACGCCATGCACGCACGACTGTTGGTTTCGCAAATATAAGATAGAATTTTTAATAGACAGTTAATTGCGAATCTATATGGTAAAAGTTGCAAAATTGTGTACCGTCAACGATATAGCGATATATATATATATCCTGTCTACGTGTAGAGACCCTTGTATATTGCTTAACTCGCAGTTTTAGATTAAAACGAGCGAGAAAAGTGTCGCAACTGCACACACGAAATAAGCTTAACTCGTTTCAACCGCAACTCGTCTAGTGTTGTTAGCGCGCGTTTGCTCCCCCGCGTGACTCCGCTTTTTCAGAGTTCCTTTCACCTATTCCGTGCAATGCTGCTTACGGGTACATTATATTGACAACTCGCGCGTTCCTTCAATTTCCTTTCTCGATTTTTATACATATAATTACGTACAATAACATTCTACTTCCGCGTTCTATACGATTAATCTAATACGTTTATATAAACTCCTCGTATTTTTACGTCAAGTATATATTATCAAATATTATTACATTATTTTTGCATACTTGAACCGGTAGGAAGTTACTTATCATTATTTATGGAACAACTATTTTTTAGATTCTATATAAACAGGTTGGTTGAATCGTATCGATTCAATTATTATTAAATATATCCTTATACATTATTTCATATAGAAGCATTTTTTAAATTAGAGCAAAGTTACATAAAACACCGTATTTTAATATTTCGCTTGTGTAACAATTCTTCATGCTCCACATTTGCGCAATAACCCTTCAATTTTCCGTCAAATTTCAACATTTATTCTATATTTTCCACAATAGACCGTTCCTATTTTCGTACTAAAATCCGTAAGTATATTTGATTGTCGCTAAAGGTATCAATAAGAGAAGCAAAAAAGAAAGGTGCAGCGCAGTTGTGCAAGCGTTGCTAAATCGTGACCGAGCCCGACTTCCGCGTCCGCGGGATTTAACGGAACTCGCCTACGCGCGCACGCGCGTATTTCTCGTGGTCTCCGATCGCGCTCCATGTGCACACACATACGACGGTAACGCGAAAAAACGTTGTCAATGTTTTCGACTTCCTTTTTTGGACAAATAATCCATATATCATATTTTCTTCACTATTTCAGGATATGAATATACAAATTTAAATGTTGGATTATTTTTTTATTGCATAACGGATATTTATTGTCTTGTTTAGTTAATTCTACAACTGTTCAATTACTTATTTCTTTACTTATTGATTCATATTTATATATATTTACTGAAATTCATCAATTTTTATTATACTAAACGATATTTCTATAAGCATCTGGAAAATAATCTTGAATAACAAATTAAGATAATAGTTTTGAGTGTGTGTCAGTTATGAAACGTTTTATCGTTAAAATTCTTGGAAATCGGTAACATTAAATTGTACGTATATCAGAACCATTTTATTTTCGTATATCTTGACCTCTTGTAGAGGTATTATACATCGATATATGCTGGCGGTCCTTTAGAATTAAACATCTTTTTCGGATTATGCATGCAAAAAAAGATATATTGACTTTATGATAGATATATATATATACATTTTTCATCTCGCAGCAACTTTTCAATACTAAAGTTTCATGAATAAAACATTACCTCATAAAGATACTGTGACTTGGGATAATTATTAATTATCGTGAAAGTAATATGATGTTTATGATAAAAAACAATTAGAATGTTTTAATTTATCGATCATCCCAATCAATTTAGATCTTGGTTGAAAATAAAACTAAAAATAATTATACGCATATATTCTTAAATATATATTACGAATTTATTTTATAAATACAAAAATATAAAAAAATTAAATCGTATCAACGTTTACTTGTATCATAAAATGTCAAATTAACGATGATAAGTAAAAAAAAAAATGTATATACCGTAATTTTACAAATCCATAAAACTTGTGGATTCAACCTAGCCCGTACGATTTAATTAACCGATAAAACTACGTTATTAAAGTAATCTTAAGAGTAGACTATATACTTATATATTTATGTACGTATGTGCAACATTGATGAAGAATAAAATGTGCATGACCCAAAGGCACATGGAGCTCGTTAATTTAAAAAGTATACTTTATACTATGGATAATCCAATTGTAGGCGCGGTTATAAATTGATTACTCTTTTTTTATATCTCGGTTGCACATTCAGTTCTAAAGTAAATATAAGTATATATGAGCGCGTTATATATCGTCGCAAAAACCAGTTAAGTTGTCGTCGTGCCCTCGCGTCCTGTGTACAACCTTGTCCAAAGTCCTTGCGTGCTATCAGCAAATTCCTCAAGTTCTTCGAATCAGCGTAAGAAAAACGAGAGCTCCGCCCATTAAATATATCTATATATCTATATATATATATATATGTACACACACACACACACATATGCATTTATATATACATATAAACATACATGCACGTGCAATTTAAATCTTATATTGAACGCGCGATGCATACAAAAAGGCATTAGTGCATACACTAAAAAGAGATTGATGCGTTTCGGGTGAATCGCGCTGATTGTAAATTAATCGACCTGAATATTAGCGCATATCTTATACTTTAGTGTATTATTAAGCATTAACCGAATGATAAATATTCATTTTTTGTTCTGTTTGTTTGATTTTGAAATTCAATCGTTTAAGTATACTATAACTATATACATATACCTTTATGTTTAACAGATAATTTATTATACATTGCAATATACATATATACATATAATGTGATATTTCAGTTCCTTGTTAATAATTTTTAAAATCCAAACTTTTTTAAATTGTCTAATTTTGTTTTAAATAGAGAATTGTGTAATTTTCAAAACGTATTGTGCAGTCTTGCTTAGATTACTAACAACTGTTATACAAATAATTATATTCTGTACGATTCCTGATAAAATTACATCCGCGTAACGATTTCTATAAAGTACTATTCGAAAATATGTAATTCTATATATTTATAAAACGAGTGAGTATTTGATAAAATTAGGTTATCCCCTTTAAATGATTAATATACAAATTAAAAGGATCGACCGAAAATTGATACTTAGAAATTGTTCGGGAGAAAAGAAACGAAAATCCGTAGAAAATCCATAAATCGCTAAGCCATTAACTCTCTCGTATCCTCGTAAAAATACCGAAGAATCCGCAAAAGCACGATCGCGCGCGCGCAACAACTCGAGCGGTGGGTTCTCCCCTATATAACTATACGTCCGTATCTATAGAGTTAAGGATTTACTGTACGGAGAAGGTTTCTTACGTATACGTGTATATATCTACTGTACGCAACAAAGCCACGGTAGCTCCTTTATCGAAAGTTGAACGGCACAAGTAAAACAAAAGGAGTGTAGGCACACCGTACGGAATTGAATTACTTACAACGCGAACCATATTAAAGTAATAAATAGTGGAAAATCGAAAAGTATAAATTGAAGGCATATGTGCAATTCGAGGTTGTTCTAGGTAATATCGTAAATTTATCTACAGTCTTATAGTTGCACGCGTTGATACGAGCTCGCGATTCTTTCTCTACATAGTTCTTGAAAGGGGCGTGAGGGAGGGGGGGGGGGAGAGGAGGAGAGAAGAGCTCGTAAATAGAGCGGGCGCGTAAAAAAGGGTCGGACGATGATTTAATAAGCGCGCGCGCGCGTTATTAAAGCGCAAACCAGTCGCGAAGAGTACACGCGGTTCTGTACACACATAATACATATACCTCAACATACACACACCGAAGAGATGAGGAGGATGTATCGCGAAAACCGGTTCACCGGAGAGAGAGAGAGAGAGAGAGAGAGAGCGCGACCGCGTACTCTCTTTCCTCTCGGTGGAGTTGGCTCGCACCGCGTTCTCATTACCCATGCGCTCTCGCTTCAAAATAAATACAAGACGCCCTGCTGTATACTATATACGGGAGCTATGCATAAGCTTTTCTCTGTGTACATATAGGGTTGGTACACACGCACACGCACGTATACCTACACTTTTCCGAGAAGGTATTAAAAGATGTATCTCGAGTCTCGACTCGAGCGATAAGTACATACGCGATTATGGATTTCGAGGATGATTTTCAATATGTATAATATTTACTTATTCTCCACTCGTTATGGACTTTATTTAATAATATTTTATTTCATTTTTTTAAAGAGGGCTCAGGAAACACAGGTTTATATTTTATATATTTAATATTTTATATCGGTTACAGTATTTACACGTCGTTATAATTTATCTATATAAACATTCAGATTTTACTATATTTTATATAACATTGGTATTTTTTTTCTCTTTGAAACGTTTTATAAAGATTTATTTAGTATTTTAACCGGTTTTAAAGAAAATAATATGATACAACTGAATCGATGACCTAAAGTTATACGTAATAAATAGTGTAACTTTCATTAGGATTGCATTTATTAATTATTTGAAATGTTCACGTAAAATTGTGTCAAATAACAATTTCGAAGGTGTTTCTTACGTTACGCAATTAACGTGATAGCTATACCCATACGCGCAATTAATATAAATATACTTTTTTCTGTATATTTTTATGATTCATTAAACTGTATATAGTTTAACATAAATATACATCAATTAAAGTATAAAACTAGAAATCTAGAAAAATGTACGAAAACGTTCTCTTGATTCTTCGAATAAAGTAGTACGGAAGAGATAAAAATTAATTATCAATATAATAAACTAGTTATTAGCAAATAAACAAACAATTAAATATAACTATAACAATAAAACGTAAGTATCAATTAGTTTATCTTTTTAAATGTTTTATAAATAATCGTATTTATAATACGAGCACGCAATACTCTTTTAGTTATCTAAACCAAAAAAATAAATATAATGAAAAAATCGTAAAGTATAAGTATAAAAGGAGAATGACAAACAAATTGGTAAATCAAATCACGTAAAAACCCGAAAAACTACCGTTGCGCTATAATTTTTCAACGTGAAATTTGAAGATCAGAAGAAGTTAATATACATTATACGTACATACATATGTATATGTATATAAAACAACGTGCGCGAATGCCTAAACTCGCGTCGACAAATATAATAGGAACTCTAGATTCCTTTCACGTCGGATATATGTTTTGGTTCTAGTGCGGTATGGTAAGATAATACTCTGCGCTCTAAAGCTTAGATAGAAGCGATTGCGTTTAAGGCATCATCGGGGGTTGTGGAGGTATACCAGAAGAGAAAGAGAGCCCGCAGAACCCGAGATGGCTTGTTGTATTTATGTGTGTATCTCTATATATATATATGTACACCTAGTACGGGTTTGGTCGTCGCGGCTGTCGTGATCGTGCGTGCAACCACGCGAGAGCGAACGGAGAGTGGAATGGACTTATGCCCGCGCGCGCGCAATATATAAGTATCGTATCGCCTTTCGGAAGGCTCTCGAATACCTCTTTCCTTTATCGACCCTATATACACATCTATCTACACCTATATCGAATTTTCATTATTTTCTGTCATTTTCATTCTTTATTTCGAATTTTTCAACCCGGCAACCGCATAAATATTTTGTTGTTTACCTGGTGGGCAACCGATATAGTGTAATTACTATATATTATTTTTAATTACACTTTTCAGGTTTCTGTTAGTTAAACGTCCAATATAACTTTAATTCGAAAATATTAAAATTTATCGATGCCTAAACATTTATATTTTAATATTTAATTGCGCGATTCAGATCAAACATTATAATTTATTGCTGTAAGAATTTTAAATAATGAACATTTTTTTAACGATTTGTACTGGGTAAAGTGAACTATTTTGCTTGCAAAGAATATATAACAAGTTTTATTAGTTTATAGTTATGCTAACTATATTAGGATAAATAGTTTGTCTGTAATACATAAATATTTTTTTTTTTTTATAACACAACTGTACTTTTCGATTCATTGAAAGAACTATCGAAAAATGTTGATTTTTATTAATTTTTGATCAGGTCTTCCTCATACATATCAATTAAAAATCGTGTAGCGTTAAAAGCTTTAGATTCGCTCGGACGTTATCGCGCACGCCGGTTCTGGACTTTTTCACGCTCTTCGAGCCGTTTCATCGTTGACGCACTGACGCGAGAGTCAGCGATGTGTGTACATACTTAATCTACTTGAAATACTGTTTTTTATACCTCAACCGGTCAGGGTGGTTTTGTAATTGCTTCTTTTAGCGCTTTCACGCTTTTATGCGTAATTCATTAATTATATATATATACATGTATAAAATTATGAGTATAAATTTTATTCGATGTATTTTTATATAATTGATGTATAAGAATTGTTTAATTGGGAAACATTTTTTTGTATACAGAATTAATGATTGTAATAATAATTGTTAAATGATTGTAGTTATGGACGATTTTACAGGTCTTGAGATAGGAACTATTTGCATAAATTGAATACAACAACTATTATAAGTATAGTTAGTAGAAAACAAAGTATCTAATTTAAGTTTATTCGTACATTATTTATACGTTTATACGTACATGATGTATGTATTTAACAAACGTAAATTTGATTACAGTGGAGGGGGCGGAAAAGGCGTACGACCAGTCTACCTACGATGTTCGCGTGGTACCGTTTCTTGGCGATATCCTCGAGGTGCTTTGAGAGTCGTCCTGTCCGGTGGGGAAAATTCACGTGGATTCCGTGGTTGCGTGAAAGCTTCAGGACCAGCTCGAGTTTACCTCGAAGGGAAAGGTAGCTTACGGCTTATCTATTCGGCGGACGATGGTCGACACGAAGCGTTGCACCGATGTTTCCGGTCTCGTGGTCAAATCGCTGCTCTTTACGTCGAGGCCGACGAGCGAGCCGCTAGTGGGAAGCAAAAGGTCAAGTTACATTACGACCTCGACCTCGAACAACAACCCTACGAGGAGGAAGCTGAATGTCGGCCCTGCACCAAGGAAGAATTAGCCAAGGCTTATTGTCAAAGTGATTTGGTCGCTAGGGGTACGGTTAGCGCGGTCGAACGACGACCCGAGCTTGAAAGCGCTGAGCTCTTACTGAGGGTCACCAAGACGCTTCGACGTGTTGAGGAAAATGAGGTTTGTTAACATTTCTTTACTTTATTATTCTATTTTTTATACTCATTTTAAGAGATTTTATCTATTAGAATCATTCTTTTGTTATTTTCTTTTGTCACACTCCTTTGAAGAAATATAATTGTTTATTCATTATATTTATTAAAATCTAATAACTTTTGTAATTAACATGTTAACGTGTAGTAATTAACATTTTATTTATTAACGTAATTTATATTTGAAAAAGTTGATCAATTTTTTGCTATTACAAATATTTAAACTTACACATTTGAATACGACAATGTAAACGTGACAGAATGTAATTAACTAATAAATTTGTATATTTCAGGAAAACGAAATAGACTCTGGCGATCCTCGGTTAACGAAGGAGGTTCGAATTAGAGTACCAACCGTTTGCGATGCCCGGCACGGTCGAGGTGAATTTGTGATAATGGCCAAGAAACGATTAGGAGATCTCACGTTATCTTGTGCTCCAAGATTAGAAGAATGGGCAGCAGCCGTACGAGAAATGGAAAGTGCACCCTGCGTCCTTAGGAGTTAGCTGGCACTAAATATAGAAATGAAAAATTAACACACTTTTGACTAAAGATGCCAAAATCGACAATCCAAATTATTTAGAGTTTTTAATGTTTAATCTAAGAATTTTTTACTACTGCGGTTACTTAAAAATTTGTGGATTACTTTTTGTTCATACTTAACCGGTGAGACTTTGGCATCTTGGCAACTTGAATCAGCTTAGGATCTTACAAAAAATTTAACAATGTTCAACATGGGTACAAGGAGCAATATTATTGTTCTCGGTGCGTTGATACACTGTACAAAAATAAAGTGTAAATAGATGTATATATATATATATATATACATAAAACATATATATGTATGTACACTGCAGCCTGTATATATCGGATGTACTTCGAAAATAAGACATCGATCTCCAAACTGTGATATTATTGTATTATGAGAGATTTTTAATGAAAATAAAAAAACCGATTTATATTGTCGTTTACGAATGAAATATTATATACAATTAATATCAATGTGTTTTTTAGATTTTAGTTTTATATGGATCTTATAGATTCATTTGGGATGTGATGAAGAAAAACGATTGTAATGGTTTACAGAACTTTTTTTCTATCAAATGTATTTAAATAATAAATCATGATTTTCCAGAAATATTAGCTATACTGTTTTATTTTAATTTTTCATATGAAATAGCTTACTGTCTTTTGTAAGTTCATTCAATACCCTCTACACCTGACAGTAACACTTAAATGTTACGTTCTTGCTGATACGATTGATTTTACATTTTCAACATATTTTATAATTTACACTATTGCGTAGTTTTCAAATAATCGATTATCAATTTAAAACATATTACATATTTACTAGTTGAATTTCTAAATCGTGTTCAAGTAATTATAATTTATACAAATTAAAATTATTAACAACATAAAAATTAAAGTAAGGATAGAAAGTATTTAAAAAAAAAACATCGTATAATGAAAAAGTATTTTATTACATTTAAAAACGACTTCATACGTTTGAAATTTTCATAATGTACACATGTTTAACGAATATCGCTAAATTATTGTTTAATTCGCATGAATAAAAATATAAGTAGAATGTCGGTAAAACAGATTTGTAACATAATTTATTTTTACAACCCAACGTAATAAGTATTTGTAATCTTCATAATACGAATTGAAAAATAATTGCTGTATATATAAGTTAAATTTAAATTTAATTTAAATAAATTTTAAACAGACATCTTTTTAAATATGAATGCTGGTCGGACGTGTAAGACTTAACAGTTTATTTAAAGTTAAATATTTTATAAAGTAATCAAAATTATTAAATGAATAAGACAAAATGAGAAAATCCTAAGTTTTAACAGGCTTGAAAATTTAATTTATCTTTTACATCATTCTCCTATTCTACGAAAGACTTACATATTAAAACTTATAAAAATAAATAAAGTAAAAAATTATTTAAGTACGCTAGTACAAATGTTAATTAATTATACAAGGAATATATAATAAGTTACGCTTATGTTGATTAATATTACATTTCTTTCAACAAATATATATAATACTTTATTTTTTATTAACAAATACATGGAAAATACGCAGGATGACTTGAAATATGATAAATATATGTCAGTAAAAAACAACTAGTCTTAACTTCTATACTTTGGCGTAGTGTTGTGTTAAATTTACAATACATTTTGTAATTCTTACAATTTTCTGTCCTTTTTATTACAACAAAGTCGATGATCGTATCTTGATTGTTTTATCCAGTTTGACCACTTGCTTGTATAATGAAATGAATGATATACTCTCACCATAACAAAAAATAAAATCACAACCTCAAACCTCGTTGCTTATATATCATAAAAATAACGATTTAAAGAAATTGCGATAATCTACACAGCACAAGTAAGTTTCTGTTATTTGTATTATCATTCCGGCACTCGAGATTGGTCCAAGTTCGCAAAGTAAATTGCGATTAAATCTACTTGTAGCAGTTAAAAAATTAACGTAGCAATCATTCATGCATATTTCCACAGCCTACTATAAGGAACAGTGTATATATATATGTAACGTAATAAATTAAAATATCAATAAAGTTTATAATAATAAAATTAAACAATTGTAATAAAAATTTAGTGAAAAACAGTGATGATACGTAGAAATATGCACATACTTCAATAGAAATTATGTTTAGTAAATAGATAATAAATTGATTTAGTTTTTTGATTTTTAGAAAAGTACATAGCTGTTAATTGTGATTGTCTGCAATGCAAAATGATAAAAGTTGCGAAAATGTATAAATTATCACGATAATAATTATTGTTTATAAAGCAGTTTCATTTGCTTATTGCAAGAAACTTTTCTAGTCAATGCAAAATCACAAATAAGCAATATTTTCAAATGCCAGTCATTTATACATGCTTTTTCGTCTTTTAAGAATTATATGGATAATTTGGGCACAGAGAAATTAAAAGATCGTCCATATTTGGAAGGACGACTATTTTCTCGAATTCTTTGAGTAATTTAGTTTCAATCCATTTTGTTACATATACTATGTTGAATGCTCGTTCTCCAACTGCAGGTTTAGCAGTTAAACTTATTTTGGGGACAACTTTAAAACCATACCACAGCCTATCTGATGGAGGTGGAGGAATATTTACAGCTAAACATCCTTCTATACTGGAAACACTAACCATCAATCTGATTTCAGTATTAGAAACTTCTTCCATAGCTCTTTTTACATAGGACAACTCGGTAGCCTGAAACAATAACATATTGTACTCAAATTTTATAAGTAAGTATTTATTGAATATTTAAAAATTCGTTTGCGCTGTCTAAAAAACTTTGTTTAACTTGTAACTATTAAAAAAAATTATTACAATTATTAAAAATACTTACATGTTGGAAGTATTTATTAGATGCTAGTTTGTCAACCATACTGAGAAACTTCCTTCCCGAAGATGGAGTTGGCCTAAAAAATGTGTTTCTAATTAATTGTAAGATATAAAATATAAGATTTATGTTTAAAAAAATAATTCGATTCGTACGTATTTTCTCGAGACGTCGTAGCTGCAGTTATAGGAACACTATCTTCATCTTCTGTTGAAGTCTCAGGGCTATCTTCTACATCACTATCAAACATTGGAGATCTAGCTGGTTGATTTTTGTCAACTCCTAATATATCATTTGAATTAGAAGATACAGAGCCTGCTCTTTTTAATTTCATCAAATTAAGTTTTGTTTCTATTGTCATGGTTAGGCTGCCTTCGTAAGAAATATCCAAATCGAACCATAGTCCTCTTTCATCGATTACTGGTCTCGTTGCATTATGTATAAGAGGTGCACCTTGGCCTATTACTATTTCTGATACAAGTAAACTTTCCATAAAATAAGGAAGTTTTATGCTGGAAAGCTTTCGTTGTATTTTGTCTTGAATTACATTTATAGTTTCTGGACTTTTATGCATATCAAAGAGGATACGACCAAGCAATGCATTTATCCATAAACCATCATGACTAATTCCAGAAGAAAAATTAAATTCTGCTGAACTAGTTGATGGAATCTGAAATAATATTTGTATAAAAATAAATAAATATATTAACAAATATTGGTAAAACGTATACCAATTTTTAATAAAAGTAATTATACAAATAATTATATAATTACATATAATTTAAGAATTGTTTGATAGCTTTTCAATATCCTGTTCAGATGTACTGTTCCATTAAATTACATTATATTTCTCATTATGTCTACCACTTATTAGAAAATTTGTTGTGATATTTCTTAATATATTTAATATATTTACCTCTGTATATCGAGCCATGTAGGATTGGTATGTTAACATCGAGGACATATCGGACGTTCCAGTGGACGGCGTTGATGGTTTTGTTTCGCTGCTGGATATTGAATTTCCGGAAATTGTAAAATCTTTTGTTGAAGAAATCGAACTTCTTTTGCTACCATATTCTGAGGCAGCAACTAGACGTCTAAACCTGCAAACAAAAATTCAGTTCAAATTTCAATGCATACATTTAGCTTTAATATTTTCGGTTTTTTTAATATTTAAAATATGTTTACCAGTCTTCTTTTTGTCGGTCAGTTCTGGCAAAAATATACATTTTTATTTTCATTTTGTCATCTATGTCTTCATCATGACAGTCTTCAAAAACATCTCTAGTATCTTTGGATTGAGAAATTTCATCATCAGTTTCTTCTTCTTCTACAATAACTCTTTCACTTTCATTATCCAAAAGTTGGGGTTCGTCATCAGAAGAATTTTCCATTGTAGTGTTTTCTTTCAGTGTATCTTGTTCAAATGTTATACATATTGGATACTTTTTACTCCATCGTCTAGTTAATAAAATAAAATAAGTTAAATAATTAAATACTTATATATGTATAAAATAAATAACAATTAATTGAAATTCAATGAAGAAAACAGCTAAAGTTCTCAGGATACCGACTGCGTGGTAACATGCCGGCCCTAGAAAGACTGGAGTTTCCAGTTCAATCCCAGGCCAAGATTGCTCTTTGATTCAAATTACAAATGGTTTTTTTAAGATAAATCCTGTTATTTGCTAAATTTATTCATACACGCATAATTCGAGAATGACTGATTTTAGAAATATTGATTCAACTAATACTTATAATAAATAAAATTTTAAAAAAATATAAAGATAGATCTCATTTAAAAATTAGTTTAAATTATTAGAATACACATACATACCTTCGCCTAATTAGACCAGAAGGAAGCAATTCAACTTTTGAACCAGCTAAACTGTAAACTCTTTTCTTAGTAAATTTTGGTTTATGTTTTGGCTCATCCCAAGTAGCACGTTTTGGGATTCTGGTTCTAGTTTCTACGACTTCCAGAATGTCACCTTCTAATTTAAAGAATACTGGTTTTGTGCGAGCTAGATGGTAATTATCTGGTTCATACTTATACGGCAGTTCATTTAACCATCCTTCAAATTTTTCTATAATAACATGTTCTTCCACAGCTGGAATTTCTAAAACAGGAACTGCAGACTTTGTAGGTATGTTTAACAATTTATTAATACTTTCGTAAATCTTTTGAATCTTTAGAGACATGAAAATGCCAGCCAATATACCCATTAAATATTTTGGTAATGGAATGACATAACAACAGCAAAGTGTAATTATCAATATTAGTAATTGATAATATATTTTGTACTTGATTTGAATAAATAAATTTTTTGAGTCTGTCACTGTATCATTAGAAGTCTTTAAAAAATTTGGTAAAAAGTAATTAACATTTTTTCGAAATCTAGATAATACATTTGTATCACTGGTAGCTGTTGTAATATTTTCATTTATAAAACATGTATCAGTTTGTTCGCTTTCACATTCGTAAGTAAGTTCAGCTGCCTCAATACCACTTTCAACACTATCATCTTCTATTTTGTTAGCTTTTAAACCAGTCTTTATATATGAAAATCCTATAAATCGAGAAGAATGGGTACGTTTCCTTAAAATTGGTGAAGATTCCTTTTCTGGTTTGTCCGAACCATTGTCTTCAGTTGGAGTAACATCGCCTAAATCTTCATAATCACTTACACTTGATGTGTCTCTACTTCTATCATGTTTAGATTTTTTTCTTTCATTTTTCATTTCTGATATTTTGTCTTCAAATGTTTTTGTAATTTTTCCTTTAATGTTTGATAATACTTTCCAGGGATCTGATGGAGGAGTTCCTTCAGATAAATTTTCTTCCATGCTAGTAGATCGTTTTTCCAAATTTCCTTCATGAAAATCTCCACTGTCAGAAATACTTATACGACTTTTTCTGGGACTAGTCCTTGGAGAATTTCTCTCAGAATCTGGAGTTAATCGCCGTTCGTCATCTGTACTTGGATATAGTTCTTCCAATTCATCGTCACTAGCATGATAACGTATCACCGGAACTGACATTGTGATTGGTTTACCTATTTTAAAGAAAATAAATTATTTTAAATAGATATTGTTAATAGATAAATATTTTGTACATAATTTGTATTAATTGTGGACAACATATTTGTCTTTATAACATTTTAAAATCATGTATGTATATTTTTTGATTATAATATTTTAGGTGTTATGTAGCTGTTACATTTGTATTTGAAATATTTAATAAAAGTTACCTCTGAAAGAATACATGTAAATGACAAGAGATGAACTTGAGAAGTTAAAATTGAATTAATCAAATGTAATTCTAACTTTATATAACCTTTCTCATTCCTTTTAAAGCACTTGCAAGAGTGAAAAATGCAAATCATAAAGAAAAATAGCTATGACTCATATGTATTTGGTTTTTTTTAGGTGTACAATAATTATTGAACTGAGTCACTGAAATGTCAACGCACAGTGAAAATTGATCATTATCAACAAAACGTAAATAAGATAAACAAAATAATAAAAATAATAATAAAAGAATGCTGAAATGTTATAATATAATAAGAGTTGCTTCAAATCGTGCAAAATATTGAAGTTACCTTTAATCATGCCTAATGTGACTTTAGCAGGGCTATGTTTGGAACTCATATTGTCAGTATACGAAGAGACGTCTGCTCGGAACTCCTGAGAACTCCAAACTGTATCGTTACTCTTGTTACAACATTTACATTACCCTTTTGAAAGAACTACATCGTAATCGCAACTTTATCAGATAACTTAAACTGTGATTTCACATTTTAGTAGACAGCGTAAATCCGCAGTCACTACAATCAATTGTCTGTCATCGACTTTGGAATATAGATAACAATACCTACTTGAGACTTGCAGATTTTGTGAATGAATATTTGCCGGAAGAGGGCGCGTTAATGTATTTTATGTTGATTTATCCATGTCTATTTCCAATATGCGTCTTTATATTATGTTTATATGGTTGATCAATTTGCGGTCACCTCGTTGACATATTACATTTAAAAAAACGCGGCAATATTCAAACTTGGTAAAATAAACAATACTATTACAATAGAGGTAAGCTATTATTATAGGTACATTTTTCGAGAATGCAGAAATGTACAAAATCGTAGTAAACATTATTTTGAATACGAGGTACTTATATACGCTTAAACCGATTAGATAAAACTACGCCGAATTTGGTCGTAAAATTCAAGTCGATAACACTAGAAGTTATTGTCCGTTAAATATGCTCCATTAGATAATCCAAGTTTTGCATAATTTTAGAATAATAAGCTATTTTGGTTCAAATGAAAAACAAGGAAAGTAGCTAATTCATTGTTTGTTGACAGTTACTTATATGTGTAACAAGAAATTTCTTTTTAACCAGAATTTTATGTTAAAACATATAGATATTCGCGTTTAGAAATATTTTCTAATCAATAAGAAAGTTTATTTTATACTTTATAAAGTTAAATATTGATCTATTATTTAATAATATTATTATTTTACTCTGAAATTTATAATTTACATTGTTATTTATTTTCTTAACAGTTTCTTAACATTTATTTATCTTATTGTATTTATCATTGTAAAATATGATAAAAAATAGAAAATGTTCAGATAATAATGAATATTATATTATATTAATCAAATTTTTTATGGTTTCGTAATATATTAAAAAGAAGAAAATTCAAAAATTCAAGTTTATAATTTCAGTTTCATATATAATGACAATTTTATTTTCAAACAGTATTGACTATTTGAAATTATGTTTATGAATTATTTTTGCAAACGTATCAGTAATAATACTGATTTGTTTACGTGCGAAATGTCATTTTTAAAACAATTCTTTTTTTTACACCATCTGGAAAACAACATCAATTTTATTCCGTGTGAAAACAGGGAAAACATTTAAAAAAATATACTTATAGCGCTATTGATGAAAAACTACATAAACACGTACGTTACGTCATTCTTAGATCGCCTTAGAATAATTGTATACGACTTTCTTATACTACTGTACGATTTTATGTAAGTACATCGCGTGTACCATATATAGATATAGGTAATATATATATATACATTCGTACGTATATATATAATTCATGGAAGAAAAGAAAATTGTACAGCATTTACACATTCGAATCAATATAATAATAACAAAATACGAAAATGAAAGTTAACGAGTATCCAACATTCAGAAATTAACTGAACGATTATTATTGAAATTACGGTGTAATATACTAACAAATATATATACCTATATGTATGATCACAGATGTCGCTGTTGCAAGTTCTCGTGTATCGTGTGCCGTCGTCGTCGTCGTCGTCGTCGTCGTGGTGTGTCAGATAAATAGAGACTTTTTCTTTGGGACGATCAACAATGATAGTACCTATGAAATAAGAATATGTAAATACAAAGTAAAAACGCGACTTGATTATTCTCGTGTTAACGAGAAGAAATCGATTGATTTTCACCACCTAACTCACATTCATGTTGTCGGCAACGCTCTGACCGAGCTTTCGCATTCTTTGGCGCGATTCCCTGCTTTTTAATAAAAGTTTAAGGTAACTTTTTGTACAACTTATGATTTATCATTCTCTTCATTCGATCGTGATAATGGATGTTGAGTATCACGATGCTTATATTTCTTTTCCATATTTTTTCTTTTATTTAGCTGTCAAAAATGTCGGATAAACTTGCTAATAATCAAGTGCAGCCTATTGTTAAGATAGGTCACTACACACTTGGTGCAACATTAGGTGTTGGAACATTTGGGAAGGTGAAAAGTAATGTATCTATTTTACATTTTTTTATTACTGCTACGATTGTCACGGTTTTATTAAAATTTGATTACTCATTTTTCAGTTGGAGAACATGTCTTGACAAAGCACAAAGTGGCTGTGAAAATTTTGAATCGACAGAAAATTAAAAGTCTTGATGTTGTTGGAAAAATTCGCAGAGAAATACAAAATCTTAAATTATTTCGACACCCGCATATAATTAAATTGTAATGAACTTTTCTCTATTTTTTTAATGGTATAATTGTATCTATTCTGTCTATTCTTTGTAGGTATCAAGTTATTAGCACACCTACAGATATATTTATGATTATGGAATACGTTTCTGGTGGTGAACTTTTTGATTATATTGTTAAACACGGAAAACTGAAGGAATACGAAGCTCGTAGATTTTTCCAACAAATTATTTCTGGCGTTGATTATTGCCATAGGCACATGATTGTTCACCGTGATTTGAAGCCAGAAAATCTCCTACTAGATCATAATCTTCATGTAAAAATAGCAGATTTCGGTAAAATTTAAATATTTTAACATATAATTAATAAAGGAAGTAATATTATAGTCATCTTATTATTTTCATAGGACTTTCAAATATGATGATGGATGGAGAATTTTTACGTACTTCCTGTGGATCACCAAATTATGCTGCACCTGAAGTAATTTCTGGAAAATTGTATGCAGGACCAGAAGTGGATATTTGGTCATGTGGAGTAATTTTATATGCTTTACTATGTGGAACATTGCCTTTTGACGATGAACATGTTCCAACATTATTTCGTAAAATAAAATGTAATTAACTATTTTTAAAATTGTAATATAATAGTCAACATTTCTGTTTTAATTATATAATATTTGTTCTAGCGGGTGTCTTTCCAATACCTGAATATCTTAATAAAAGTGTTGTAAATCTTTTGTGTCATATGTTACAAGTTGACCCAATGAAAAGGGCAACAATAGATGATATAAAGTATATATTTTTTTAAACTAAAACATTTAAACATTAATATTTCTCTTTGAAATTTAAATTAATTTTACATTTACTTCAGAAAGCATGAATGGTTCCAAAAAGATCTTCCAACTTACTTATTTCCTTCACCAGTCGAACAAGACTCATCGATAATTGATGTGGATGCTGTAAATGAAGTTTGTGAAAAGTTTAATGTTAAAGAGGCCGAGGTTCATGCAGCTTTATTAAATGGGGATCCTCATGATCAATTGGCTATAGCTTATCATTTAATTATAGATAATAAACGTATTGCCGATGAAGCAGCTAAAGCAGAAATCAAAGATTTTTATGTTGCTTCAAGTCCACCACCAGTAGCTTTTAGTCCTAGTGAAGCAAGTGGTAGTCCCTTAAAACCACACCCTGAAAGAATAGCTCGTAAGTTTTAATACATATTTTATAAAAACTCTAAGCAAAGTATTACTAATGTATAATCTATTATAGCTTTACGAGAGCGTCATGGTTCTCTTGGGAGTGCACCTATGCAGACATTAGGTCCTAGAGGTACACCTATTAAAAGGGCAAAGTGGCACTTAGGAATTAGGTCTCAGTCAAAACCTAATGATATAATGAACGAAGTGTATCGTGCCATGAAAGCTCTAAATTTTGAGTGGAAAATAATTAATGCATACAGCGTCAGAGTACGACATAAAAATAAAATAAATGATCGATATAGTAAAATGTCTTTACAACTTTATCAAGTAGACTACAAAAGTTACCTGTTAGATTTCAAATCTTTATCAAGTGAAGAGTCTGAAGATCTTATTAAAGGTAATTTTTATATTATGATAATTTAAGGCGAAATAAAACAAAAATTTAATATCCTTTACTGATTTGTTATAGATATCACTTTACCACCACCACAGGCAACAGGACATCATACAATGGAATTTTTCGAAATGTGCGCTGCGTTAATAACGCAATTGGCGCGGTAGAAAAATAGCCAGAGCCAATACAAATAGGTTTTCTGGTTTTTTGTCAAATTGACAAAAGAATAACAAAAGCGGTGAAGTTCATTCCGCCAGCTGATTCTCGTTTTACTGTAAATATTTAAAATGTTGCTGATAAACCTTACGATTTTTGGATTGTCAAAGACAATATTGTAAATTATGCATGATGTTAGTTATGTTGTATAGAAGTTAATATCATTGCGAGATTTTTCAAAAAGAAATGTAAGGTGAATTTTGAGAGTGTAATTTATATAAACGGTTAGTAGTAAATAAATCATGTGGCTTGGAAATGTATTGCAGATACCTGAATGTGTATGTCAAGTATTATTTTAAATAAAAACGAAATGTTGATTAAAAAATATTGTAAATAAAAATAAATATATCAGTTTATATTCTTTTTGACAATACCTATTTTTTTATTATTTGCAATGAACAGTGTTCCATTACATTTCTTTAGTATAAATTACAACACAATTACTTATCTAACTGACAGGTATTTTATATTCTTACAATTACTCGTCGTTAGCAACAATTCGCTATAAAAAAAGAATTGAATATGCGCGTATGCTTAGAAAAATATACAATATCAGATGAGTAGCGCACATATAAGTGCTTTTTTCATTATCTTGCTTTTTGTATATATATATATATATATAGTATTTATATATCGCATAATAATCTATCAAAAATCATTTTTTCACGTTCAATGTCGAATATAGCGAGTGCGCAAGACAATAAATGTCTATAATACATTTCTAATCATCAATTACTAATGTAATAAAAGACAATAGTAATATCAGTTTTGAATACATTACTGTTTATTAGTTCACAATGCATCATTTAGTGTATATATTTCGTTCGATTTTTGCTCTTTAATGTTTATATATATATATATATTGACAGTAATAATTATTTAAGTTTACATACATAATGGCACAGTCTCTTCATCATTTCCATATTATAAAAGTATAGAACTTAAATATAAAAAAAGCTGCCAATATTTATTCTGCACATGTTTTTATTTGATTGTATAAGCATCGGAGCAAATAAGTTCAGTAATTTATTATCAATTTTGTTTTTTGCTTTTTTTACTAATACTGCGCTTTTTTCGTTTATGTAAGTGAATTTGTTACTAACACTATTTTCTAAATTCAGTGAAGCTCTAAAGGCAAAAGGAAAAATTATTCGTTAAATACTTTAGATATTTGATTCCAGTAGGTACTAGCTGTAGGATCTATACTTCTTTTACAATTATTAAAAAAATAAATGCATTTTGTAAGTCGAAAACTGTGCTTTGATCAGCTCAAATAAAATGTATTTTTATCACAATTTTCTAGCGTACAGACAACTTTAACGTTTATAACGTTACGTCAAAATCAATTGAAATTAATTTCCACATTTTATAATACAGATTTCGAAGTTAAAATTTTGTCCTTAGCCAACAGCGCGTATTGACCAAAATTATTTTAGCTGCGTTAAAAAAAATCTGAGATTTTTATGCTATGTACTATGTACATTGAAGCCTTTGAAGACTGTCAAAATTCTTCTCATTTATCGTTGACTAGAGATTGATGCTACAGTACAATGTTTGGTAAATCTTGGAATTGGTAGCATCAACCAGGAAGACCTTGTATTTCTTGTGTATCCTTGTTAATTGTAAGATAAACTGCCACAAACTGTTAACACATGGTGATATTTATTACAATTGTGATACCTTTCAACTGAGCTGCAATTTTATCTACAAAATAAATGTATAGACTCACATTGTAGAAAAATATGAACCGACAAGGGCACTTTTGATTGATATAGAATAAAATCTTTTTAATTACTCAATAAGTAGAGTATTTCAATTAGAATACATAATTAAAATTTTTTTTCTATACATAATTCAAACTTGAAGTTAGTGTACGCCTTTTTATGATAATAAGTAAATACTAAAACAAAAATTAAAAAAAAGAATTTTATATTTTAAAAGTAATAGTAGTTATAATAATAACAATAATAATTATAGTAATATTAATGGTAATATAAGCTGCCCATGCCTTTTGTAAAAATTTAAAAAACTGAAGCAGTTTATAATTTCTTAAACAAGTATAGATTAATCAGTTAACTTTATCTTTCAAATTCATTATTTTAAAATTTTGTATCTTAAATTATACCAATGGCACAATATTAATATTTCAATTTATAAATTTTGTGTATAACTCTGATTCAAAAGTAAAATTTTTTATATTGTCTATAAAACAATGTTGGTTCAATGCTCATCTTGTTTTGCAACTGATGATATTGCACTTTGTGAAATCACCTTACAATGATATGATACAACTGCATTACACAATTATATTTTTTTATATTGGCATATTTTCTATATGCAAGATCTGCCGATTTTTTCACTTCACTTTAATTTATAAAGTCTGTTAAATTTCTTGACTGTCTTCATTCGTTTCATTCTCCAGAAATTCTACATGCGTAAAAGGAAAATGCCCAACTTTACCATGTAATTCACCCTCCCACTGACCATTAATGTTCGTCTTTGTTACTTTAATTATATCGCCAACTTCCAATTTTAATGCTGTTTTATCATAAGCATTTGGCACTCTAGCTTGTTTAACTTTTGCAAAGGCTGGAAGAGTTCGTTGAATATTGGAACGACGCGTAGCTTGAACAGTTTCTGTCTGAGAAGACTGTGTTCCAGATCCTGAACTACCTCCACTTTCTGGCCTAGCTGGTGTAGTTTCAATTGTGTGATTATCCTCCTCATATTTTTGTATGTAAGGAACAGGCACTGACCCAGTTTGTCCAAGGCTATTTCTGGCAGTCCACCATTGTTCTTCATCTTTAGAAATAATAGTAAGTATTTCTCCTGAAAATATTGAAAATTAGCAATGTAAATAATACAATAATAAATATTTATATTGTTAGCATAAAACTAAAATAAGTGTACTTATTTATTTAGTTAATGAAATACATAGGATTTAACCAGATAGTGCAAAAAGTGGTACAATAACTTCAATTATAAACAAACAATTAATTCCTAATATTCTTTTTAAATAAACTAATTGATCATTATAATTAATAACTAAAATTATAATTATTTTATAATGCAAATAATACAAACACAACAAGATATTCTTTGGTATTGGTATTTTATTAAATACAAGATTATATAAGATTAAAAATTACCTTTTCTAAATGGCAAGTCATCTGGATCATTGCCTTCAAAATCGTACCTTGCAATTACCCTCTGTATTTTCCTTGGTGCAGGCCGTATCAATGGCGTTGTATCCAAATAATGTAACTTGTAAAAAGCTAACAAATTGGGTATATCGGTGAAGAATTGATCTCCAATTCTATAACGAATTTGATCACCTTGTTGGATTTTATTAATAATATAATGGCTGACTTTACTATCTTCCCTGACGCATAAGACAAAATCTCCATGTATGGAAATACTATCCCTAACTAGGAAAACACCACCTTCTTTCTCACTCATAAGTAAATCGGAAGCATCTTGTCTAGACATTGCTCCGAAATACCAGCTAAAAAATAAAAAGAATTTTATTACTTTGAAAGAAAATTGATTAAACTGTTTATGAATTCAGAAATGATAGAGCTTGAATTATTAATATGTATTGGAGTACACAATGAACATTATCTTATCTGTGCGAAATGGAATGCATTTTAACTTGTTAAAAGCAAAAGTAAATGTAAAAGAAGAATAGTTTATTCGAAAATAGTAGATGTAGATTATTTATATATATATATATATTTGTAACGCAAGGTCGTTCGTGCCAAAAAAGTACTAAACGAACGCGCGAATGTTATTTTAATTACGGGCATTTAAGTAGGTATATACAAAAATGAAGTTGGGAAATGAAAATTTGAATGCGAATTGGAAGGTGAGTAGGGATGAAGGAGAAAAAATTGGTATAAGCCACGTGGGGAGTAGGTATATAAGAGAAAGTTTATCCCTCACCTAGACTTATCATACTGATCGAAAGTCCCGGCCATCGTTTTGTGCCACCGTCAACGGTCTTACGCGCGCAATGAAACCGATGTCCCGTCGGCCGTCCTGGACAAGACGAAGATAGGAAAAATGCTCCCGACTCCCGAGTCCCGAATCTCCCGGTAGAGAGTGCGTCCCCTTCGAGGCGCGTCGTATCTTTGTGTGTGTTAGGTGATTCCTCACAGACGTCCGATACCCCGTAAACAGAGAAAAGAAGAACTTTCGCGAGGCGGCTGCATGGCTCCCTATGTGTCTCTCTCTCGTTCTCTCTTTCTTTCTTCCTTGAACAAGTGGCGGCGGCGGCAAACGCGTTCTCTCTCTCTCTTTTCCACTCGTCCGCTTTTTCTATGACTCGAGAACAAGCCTTGATATGATTCTGCGTGCGTATACAGACATATATGTGCGTATATGTGTGCGCGTGTATATATATAAATATTACAGTTGGAGGATCTACTTCTATACTCCTATACTACTGATTCGTAGAGGGTTCGTTGTTTACGGGGAACTGATACTGTTGCCGTTATATGTTCGTGCAGTCCATTTTTTATATATATATATAAATGTACGTATAGATGTCCTCTTCCGAGAGGTCTTGTCTATCCTTTGAAGTGTTTGAACGTTTTACCTTGGTTATAAGACTTATGAGTTATGCTACTCCGGATTCCGGAACGCCTTGAGATACTTTATACAATTCCAGTCGAGCGACGAGCGTTCCGCGTAAGTATACAAGTATTATGTTACCCATTTAGTTACTTCAGTGTACCATTACCATAGCGTCCATAGCGTATGAATAGTTCAAAGTGTATTCGATAGATGTCTGCAGTTGTAAATTTTCAATTTTTAATATACAGTTTTTATGGGAACGGAAAATGTGAATTTCAAAAGCATTATCTTTTTAAATAATTATTTCTATATTTTTATTACGTTTATAGTGTAGTGTAAATTTTTTAAATTTTGCACATAAATATATGTATGTACACTATATATCAATTTTTTAACATTTTAAACTTTTAATTTCTTTTATTATTCTATAAGCACTTTTGTAAACTATTCTAGAACTTATACAGTTTTTAAATTTTTTAAGTTTATAGTTAAATAAAATTTTGTAGATTTTTACATACGCAATAAAATTAATTTATCTACATTTTCATCTACATTCTATCCTACCATTGATAGACAGAATGCGGCCTCATTATGAAATACCATCCCTTAGACGTATTTGAAAAAAAAAAAATTTATATATAGTTTTTCATTCATTTTGAATATTACGAACATTGCTTCATTTTGGTAGAAATTTGGTCTCCGTATGTCTATTAATGTTTTAGTATAATGACTAAAAAATTAAATTAGATTACCATCATATTTTTATGGCAAAATTTTTTACGAAAAAGTTTGTTAGTGTAAAATTCATTTTTGCGTTTAAACAATTAAAAAAAAGGTCTTAACATATATTAAATAAATCTTTATTATAAACTTAATACGAATTCGACGCAATTAATTCTTAATAAATTAGAGATATTAATTGAATTTAAATAAATAAAAAAAATGCTTATTCGAATGTTTTTATTATTTAGAAATACTTACCTATATGAAATATTTTTACAATCTGGTTAAAATATGTGTAAACAATTAAAAATAAATCTACGAACAGGGAATAAAATAATTGAGAGATTAAGGTGTATTTCTTTCTAATTATTTCTTTCAAAACCAAAAATTAACTTTTCAAAAATTAATCTCGTTAAGTAAGAATTCTTTCAAGAGTAATATATTTTTTAATAACGACGCTGTCCCTTTGCATTTATTTATAAATATTAACTGAACTTTACGTATGATGTATGTGTAAATACTATTTTACTATTACTTTAATTAATGTTAATATAATATGAGCACCGTAACCATAAATAATTATTTATAACCAAATGTGACACATGATTTCAACGTTATTCACATATATAAATAGAATTGAACGATTGATTAATAATAATAATTTCAGGTACTGTAATAAATTATACGTAAATTATATAAAATGTAGGTGGATACATACACTCTGCAATCCTAATAAAAATGTAATTAAATATTTTGTATACGACTCACAAACTTATAAATTCAGATAACACGCGCTATTTTAATTAAAATAATCTCTTTATTATATTGAGGTTGAATGATTTTCTATCATATTTTAATCATTTGCTCGTATCACGAAAATGTATATTTTAGGAAAGTTACAGTAATATGAAATAAGTCTAATGTAATATTTTAAAATGATATAAATATATTTTCACTTATTTTAAATTATGTATTTATTTATAATATCGTTACAACAACAAAAATATAAAAATAAAAAGTAACAATTTAATGCGGTCTTTATTTTATAATTAAATATTCTATTATATTATATTATTATTTAATTTAATAATTTTAATTTATGCGGTTTCAGCCAACCAAATGTCAGATGTACAGTCGCCTCCAGGATATCTGCAGTATAATTAAATAACGTTAATAAATAAATGTAGATGAAGGTACAACATATTAATGAAAATTGTATCATAACTATAATATTATCATAATTACCTCATTTCGTGAGCCAACAAGACGTCATTCTTATCAGTTCCAAAATCTACCAAGAAGTTTTGATCAATTGTCATTCCTCCATTTTCAACGTCTACATCGAGTTTCACCATTACTGATCCATGTCTGAAAAAGATAAAATTATTTCTTTAATAATCCCTGTTATAATACTTTTGATATATTTTTTTAAATCGCATGGTTTCAATTTATAAATTTTTCTTCGACTACTCATCTCCTGTGACGTTTCTCATCCGGCTTCCTTTAGCGTAAAGATAACACGTAGGAAAAAAAATGAGAAACAAAGATGAGAAAAAAAAGCTTACTTGACATGCTCGGCGTAGAACTGCCTATCCCAGGGTTTGAAAAGGGACGTCGTCACGTAAAGACGTCGACCGTCCAAACTAAGTTGTAGCATCTGCGGTGCACCATCTAACTTCCGGCCTTTGACGTAAACTGGATCTGGTTGTTTGTCCAACTCTTCGTCCTCGATTACGCGCACATTCGAGTCTGAGAGGATGGAACCACCAAGAAAGACTTGACCAGTCAATTTTGGATTTGCTCGATCGGTTATGTCGTATTGTCGAACGTCACCGTGTAACCAATTTGAAAAATATAAGTATTTGTCGTCCAAACTGACTAGGATGTCGGTAATCATTCCTGTTGATCGATATACAATTCAATTAAATATATTGCACGAACAATTCAATAAATTATAATTTATTTATTTGCCAATTTTCGAACGATAATTCTTATCCCTATATGGATTTATTAAAAGTAAGCTTTGGTTGTTTTTGTTCGATTCTCTTTGCATTATACTCGGGTATACATCTATTTCAATAGTAGAGTAGTACTTTCTAAATGTGAATTAGTGAATAATCACTAAAAATATAGTGATAAGTCAGTCACTATCACAAATTAGTGAATTGTTACTAATTCAATTAGTCAAAATTTACTATTTTAATAGTGAATCATCATTAATTTCATGACAGTGACAGACGTATCACTATTTCATTTTTAGAGAGTATGTAAAGTAGAAAACAAACGTAGTCTAGTAAATGCAAAGTACATATTGTTAAAAAAACAATCAGGATGTGAAATAACTATTTACATTTAAAATAAAAATTTATTTAATATTTTCGTGAAATATTCTAAAAATAATTTAAAAATTGAGTAAAATTTCAATAAAATGTTAAAAGTTCATTTTAATTAAAATAAATAATTTTAGTTAATTGGAATATTATGTTAAAGGTAGCAATTGAATATTATTTTGTTAAAATCACCATAAATTTTTGACTGACGTGACCAAATGTTACCAATTTGCTTTCACCAACAGATAAAATCAGTTTGATACTTTTAAATTCACTTTTAAGCCAGTTTTCTTAATTTAGTATCCGTAATAAATTGAACTCGCATAAGCAGATAGGTATACTTTGCAGCCTTTAATTCTTTCAGTTGTATGTAAAAGTATGCACGCCGATGCACGAATGATAAATAAAGAGATTTAACGAAAATAGGAAACTATTTGCAAAGAGATAGTTAAGTTATTTATATATCAGTCTATTCTCTATATAAGGCTCCAATTAATACAAATAATCTCAGTTTAACGTTGTTAGAGAAAAATGTCACCCCTATTAAACCGAATGACTCTATGGCATGCGTTACCAAGACACACGATATACGTAATTAGGCGTGGATGTAAAAAACCGAGGAAAGGAAAACAATTATCACCAGAAATGTGAGAAGCTATCCAGCCCTCGACCTTCTTCGGCGGCACCTTGATGACTTTGTCCGCGACCCATGTAGTATCTTCCTTCTTGTGAAATCTATAAACGGTCGAGTGGACGGCACAGCCAACGTATCCGTCGACGCTTTTAGGATCGTGGAGGAATCTCACTTCGAGTGGCGTTACGCCTTCTTCACCTAAGTTTATCACCTGCTGCAATGTTCTATTCTTCCACGAGTAAAAGTTCAGACTTCTCCCGTACACCTCTATACACCCAAAAAAGAGGTAAAAGTAAGTAATATCGAACACTTTTATTTGTATTCATTTTTTTTCCAATTTTTTTATTCACATGGTTTTAGTTATATAGCATCGTTTGCTACTGTCGGAGAAACATTTCTAATACATTTTACCCTACAGTTTGTGGTGAAAGAGAAAAAACGATTTTCTATTAGACAAATCCACATTTTTTATTATTGAAAAGTATACACAAGTATAAAAATTAATTTATTATATATGGCATATTAAAAATGGAAAGCCATTTTTACTGTGCAATTGAAGAAAAGCATGAAAATATGCATTGATTGGATGCGCGACTGATGCGACTAGACTTGTGAAGTAGAATTATAATGCAATGACGGTTGAGGTTACCGTATAAGCTTACCTAGGTATCCAATTGTTGATCATGAACCAATTTCTGATTAGTATATTATTTCAATAAAATAATAAAATTTACATAAATCTAAACGTTTCTACGCTCAATTTAGAGGTTGAACAATCAATAATTGGTTAGTAGATTTAATTATAGGAAGCGGTATACGTACCGAAAATTTACTGATCAGAAATTGATACTTCCCGCTTTTTTTTCTTAGATTGTTGCTTATTATAAAAAATAGCAGCTACTTTATTTTTCTGAGATGGCTAAAAGGAAGTTTGATATTTATACTTTATGTATGCGTCAAAAGATATACAATTATTAGTCTTTTGAACATAAAATTATTCTATGAACGCACGGATTTGCCTTAATTGATCAACAATTGGGTATGTGACGGTATTATTAAATTGCTTTTGCTAGGTGTTTTATTACTTTTCAAACTGATATTTTATGAAAAAAGAGGTACGAGAATTTATAAGTTCATGAATTTCCAATGTTCGTCTTGAAAGAATATTTTTTGCCCTGCTGTTTAGTTTAAAATTCATCTCAATTTTCAAATTTCTCTTGAGTATCAGCGCGTTAATTTCTATCTTGCAGCTGTGGGTAAAATTTCTTAAAAATTTTTCTTCGTATATATTAATCGCGTTAGTCAACGATTAGAACATAAAATTTTGTTAATATTACCATTTACACCTGCAGCAGTGTGTACAGCTAAGAGACTCTAGTCTATAGACAATTTATTGTACAGTACTATTCGAATCGGAGGAAAATTTATTTTTAGTTACAATCAAGTTTAATGTTGCAAGATACTGCATTGTGCAATAAAGGGAGAAAATAGACTTTTTCTATGCGTAGACGGTGATTACTCAAATCATTGTCCTACTTTGGAAAGTCATCTCTCCTTATGTTACTTTACCGTTTTTCATTTAATAAGGGCATGAATTGCTTTTTTATGTAAACGGATTGAAAACTCTGAACTTTCACGTCTATTTTATATATCATCAACTCGAGTCTCCCCAATGTTAAAATATTACATTACTCGTTATTAAAATGATTAATACAAGTTTTGCGAAATTATTAATATTGGTAATTGCCGTTAGACGTGCATTAAATTTAATAAAGTGATGAATAATTAATTGTCGTATAACATTTTATTATATTTTTAGAAAGCAACTCTAATTATAATTATGTTATCGTAAAAGTAAATAATAATAACGTTTTTGTTACTTTGTTTTAATAGTATAGTATATAGGTTTTAAAGCTAAACATTAAACATATATGCGTATACATAATAATATATTAATAAATATTTTAAAGCTACGAACCCTTATACATTGCTGAAAAATATTAATAATACCTTTTTAATATTGAATTTTATCAATCTTGTTTGTTGATTCTTTCTAATTAATATATTAACAAACTTATATTAATTTAAATATTGCACGGTTAAAATTTTATATAAAAATGAAAAAGTAAGGAATAATTACTTTTCTAAAAATCAGTTATTAATTATTTTTTAATATAAGAAATATGTAAATATTCTGAATAGTTCACGTTAAAATCTTTATATTATTTGTATTAGATTATGAATTTTACAACTTGTATACATGCATACTATAAGTGCAAGGTAGGTAAAAGCATGTTTTACGAAAATGATATACGTAATACTTATAGTTTAACATTATTTAATTTGCTATACCTAATTTAATGCAATATATCAATACTCTCTATATATGAAAAAATAATAGATTCGTACGCATCGTGTTTTTTTACCTGTAATATTTTATCCGATTTTTCGAGTTTCTCCATTCCTAGATTTGCAGTGTCGCGTTATAATACTGATTTAAAAGGCATGTGTATTCATCTTTGCAAGTTATGCGAGATGTTATATCAGTTAATATAAATCACATATTTATGCATATAATTTTCTATAAACGAATATTTCATTTATAATAAAAGAATAAACTAATCAAATAATATTTTCAATTATTTTAAAAGATGTTTTACTACTTGAGGCTTTTGATACAACTAGGCAGAATATAGGTATGTAAATTAAATGAATTATCTTGGCATTTACAATTAAAAATCATAATAATAAAAATAATAACAAGTTGTAATAAATTAATAAAAATGTCTTATTTTATCTAGCTTATATATTAAATAAGTAAATTAAAAATAATCTTTATCTTACCTACATCTCCTGGATCATTAGAAGAAAATCCTCGTTTAAATACATTGGGCACACCCCATTCAGTGGCGATCAATGTATCGTGATAAGGTTGGTACCAGAAATCATAACCGAACTTGGCCCTTTTATCACCTTTGACCCATGTACCTTTAATTTCAAGAGTTTTACTATCGATACAAAGAAAATCGCCCTGTGCGTCACCGTTTGGTTTTCCCAGGGTCGAGATCATTATTTCCCCAGCTGGCGAGCAATGCGATGTGTGAGGTGTCGCCACACCATATTTGTGCATTTCTTCGGGCTCTATGATCTATTAGGAAGTATTATTGTTTATTACTCTCCTGCGAGTACGTTCATTGCTTAAGAAATAAAATAGTTGGTGGAATTAAATCTGATTGCTTCATATGTTTTTCCTTCTTGATATCTTGCTGAGATGTTTCTTACTTTTTATAATAAACATCATTTAAAGTTTATAACGTATTTTATGAAAAATTACGACTTATTAATTACTATAAAATTTCCTATTTATTTATAGATTTTGATAAAAGTAAAATATTTGTAAACCCAGTAATGATATATGATGTAATAAGAATTTATTCGAATATATAATTATCAAGTAAAGAAAATAAACCTTATTCTATCTGGAATTATTGCATAACTACGGTCTCCCATTACTCATCTAATGCACGATTATTTTCCATATGAAAACGTCACATTTATCGTGATTAGTATATTATTTCAATAAAATAATAAAATTTACATAAATCTAAACGTTTCTACGCTCAATTTAGAGGTTGAACAATCAATAATTGGTTAGTAGATTTAATTATAGGAAGCGGTATACGTACCGAAAATTTACTGATCAGAAATTGATACTTCCCGCTTTTTTTTCTTAGATTGTTGCTTATTATAAAAAATAGCAGCTACTTTATTTTTCTGAGATGGCTAAAAGGAAGTTTGATATTTATACTTTATGTATGCGTCAAAAGATATACAATTATTAGTCTTTTGAACATAAAATTATTCTATGAACGCACGGATTTGCCTTAATTGATCAACAATTGGGTATGTGACGGTATTATTAAATTGCTTTTGCTAGATTGTTTTATTACTTTTCAAACTGATATTTTATGAAAAAAGAGGTACGAGAATTTATAAGTTCATGAATTTCCAATGTTCGTCTTGAAAGAATATTTTTTGCCCTGCTGTTTAGTTTAAAATTCATCTCAATTTTCAAATTTCTCTTGAGTATCAGCGCGTTAATTTCTATCTTGCAGCTGTGGGTAAAATTTCTTAAAAATTTTTCTTCGTATATATTAATCGCGTTAGTCAACGATTAGAACATATAATTTTGTTAATATTACCATTTACACCTGCAGCAGTGTGTACAGCTAAGAGACTCTAGTCTATAGACAATTTATTGTACAGTACTATTCGAATCGGAGGAAAATTTATTTTTAGTTTACAATCAAGTTTAATGTTGCAAGATACTGCATTGTGCAATAAAGGGAGAAAATAGACTTTTTCTATGCGTAGACGGTGATTACTCAAATCATTGTCCTACTTTGGAAAGTCATCTCTCCTTATGTTACTTTACCGTTTTTCGTTTAATAAGGGCATGAATTGCTTTTTTATGTAAACGGATTGAAAACTCTGAACTTTCACGTCTATTTTATATATCATCAACTCGAGTCTCCGCAATGTTAAAATATTACATTACTCGTTATTAAAATGATTAATACAAGTTTTGCGAAATTATTAATATTGGTAATTGCCGTTAGACGTGCATTAAATTTAATAAAGTGATGAATAATTAATTGTCGTATAATATTTAATTATATTTTTATAAAGCAACTCTAATTATAATTATGTTATCGTAAAAGTAAATAATAATAACGTTTTTGTTACTTTGTTTTAATAGTATAGTATATAGGTTTTAAAGCTACACATTAAACATATATGCGTATACATAATAATATATTAATAAATATTTTAAAGCTACGAACCCTTATACATTGCTGAAAAATATTAATAATACCTTTTTAATATTGAATTTTATCAATCTTGTTTGTTGATTCTTTCTAATTAATATATTAATAAACTTATATTAATTTAAATATTGCACGGTTAAAATTTTATATAAAAATGAAAAAGTAAGGAATAATTACTTTTCTAAAAGTCAGTTATTAATTATTTTTTAATAAGAAATATGTAAATATTCTGAATAATTCACGTTAATATCTTTATATTATTTGTATTAGATTATGAATTTTACAACTTGTATACATGCATACTATAAGTGCAAGGTAGGTAAAAGCATGTTTTACGAAAATGATATACGTAATACTTATATAGTTTAACATTATTTAATTTGCTATACCTAATTTAATGCAATATATCAATACTCTCTATATATGAAAAAATAATAGATTCGTACGCATCGTGTTTTTTTTACCTGTAATATTTTATCCGATTTTTCGAGTTTCTCCATTCCTAGATTTGCAGTGTCGCGTTATAATACTGATTTAAAAGGCATGTGTATTCATCTTTGCAAGTTATGCGAGATGTTATATCAGTTAATATAAATCACATATTTATGCATATAATTTTCTATAAACGAATATTTCATTTATAATAAAAGAATAAACTAATCAAATAATATTTTCAATTATTTTAAAAGATGTTTTACTACTTGAGGCTTTTGATACAACTAGGCAGAATATAGGTATGTAAATTAAATGAATTATCTTGGCATTTACAATTAAAAATCATAAGAATAAAAATAATAACAAGTTGTAATAAATTAATAAAAATGTCTTATTTTATCTAGCTTATATATTAAATAAGTAAATTAAAAATAATCGTTATCTTACCTACATCTCCTGGATCATTAGAAGAAAATCCTCGTTTAAATACATTGGGCACACCCCATTCAGTGGCGATCAATGTATCGTGATAAGGTTGGTACCAGAAATCATAACCGAACTTGGCCCTTTTATCACCTTTGACCCATGTACCTTTAATTTCAAGAGTTTTACTATCGATACAAAGAAAATCGCCCTGTGCGTCACCGTTTGGTTTTCCCAGGGTCGAGATCATTATTTCCCCAGCTGGCGAGCAATGCGATGTGTGAGGTGTCGCCACACCATATTTGTGCATTTCTTCGGGCTCTATGATCTATTAGGAAGCATTATTGTTTATTACTCTCCTGCGAGTACGTTCATTGCTTAAGAAATAAAATAGTTGGTGGAATTAAATCTGATTGCTTCATATGTTTTTCCTTCTTGATATCTTGCTGAGATGTTTCTTACTTTTTATAATAAACATCATTTAAAGTTTATAACGTATTTTATGAAAAATTACGACTTATTAATTACTATAAAATTTCCTATTTATTTATAGATTTTGATAAAAGTAAAATATTTGTAAACCCAGTAATGATATATGATGTAATAAGAATTTATTCGAATATATAATTATCAAGTAAAGAAAATAAACCTTATTCTATCTGGAATTATTGCATAACTACGGTCTCCCATTACTCATCTAATGCACGATTATTTTCCATATGAAAACGTCACATTTATCGTGGTCGGTATAATTATATAAAAAATATAAAAATAGTGCATGAGATGTTTAATAAATATCGCCTGAGTAAATAACCCAAAAAACGTAAACAGATAGCGGTGTTGAAAAAGAAAGAAAAGTAAAAGGTACGATAAGAAATATGCCAAACCTTCTTAATCTTAGGCTCTCTTTCTTCGGACAAGTCGATGAAGTAGATTCTATCCGACATTAAACAAGGTAGTACTAAGGTATCACGTTTCTCAGGTTGTCCATGGCAGCTGCTACATATATTCCAACCGCTATGATGAAGTTCATCGCCAACCTCTCGCATTCGTAGCTTGTGGATTATCTGATAAATATAAATTCCTCTGGACATTAAATGAGCTCCCTTTCCTAATATTCCTGTGTACATATGTGTACGTGTCTCTCCGTATGTGTACGTAAGAGACGTGTACAAGATCAGATGAAAAGAGTAAATATGAAAGTAAAAGTGGTAATTGGATAGGTAGAAGGAACTCCAACAAGTAGGTTTATAACTGTACTTTATTAATTATGCAAGTATTGTTGTTACTTATTAAAACAACGATCGGCTGATGTGTAAATAAGTATTTTTATTTATTACATTATAGTTAATTTTAAAATGCATGTGATCTGTAACTATTTGGAACACATGAAAAAAATAGCCATTTCCATTTAATGTATGTACTAGATACATACTGACACTTGTTTGGAATACAAAATTTCTACCTATAAATATGGGAGCGCCGCGAAAACACGGGCTGGGGTTTCGTGCAAACACGCTGCGTTTAGCTAGCTCACGCATTAACCCTTACGTTTGGAAAAAAATCCAAAAGCATAAATACATTTTCTTATGTCTTTCTGATGATGTCATTAGTTTTGTTTCCAAGTGTTTATTTACGGTTGTGCAACTGAGATAAAGTTTATATTAATTTACTACAGTTTGATTCTTGTTAATTTATGAATCTTTAAAATATGAATAACCCCTGATAGAACGCGTCAATGTCTGGGCCAATAAAATAAAACACGCGTTGCACGCACTCACTCGCGAACTTTTCTATCTTATTAATAATAAGCCCCTCATTTCTTTAACTTGAAAGAAGGATGCCCATGAAATATATTGGAAGTATATCTATGTATATGCATTTAATATTAAAAATGATACTTTAACAATTTAACAATTTAAAACTAATTTAACAAAAATTATGACTTTAAACATGTGGCTAATGATAGTGAGTGCTGCCAAGTGTTAAAAATGAAAATTAAAAAATTTATAGATAACATTGACTATCCGATGAGTCCAAGTATACCAAGATACATCGGTAAATTAGATTTTAAACATATAACTAATAGAAAGGTAAATAGGATAAAGGCTAAATCTACTATGTCGGTATCATCTATTGCATCAAACAGCTCAAGTATCCAGCAAGATCATCAAAATGGAAAGCAACATTGAAGTGATTTCTGAGATATTAAGTGATACTTTAAAAAAAGAATTGGTTGTAAAAAATTTTGATACTTTAAATACTTATATAAATTCTAATAAGGACAATATCTTATATATTAATATAAGAAGTTTAAATGCGAATTTTAACAAATTAGAAATTTTAATTAATGGTCTGAGCATTAAGCCTTTTATGATTGTTTGTGCTGAAACTTGGAATTTGGAATATTATCAATACTTTAATCTAAAAGGTTACAAAATGCATTATAATAATAGTAAATTGAATAAATCGGACGGTGTCGTTATATCTTACATATACGATAAACAAATGAAAGTTATAAATAATACTACAGAAATTGCAAATACAATGAATAAATTTTTCACTGACATAGGTACTGAATTAAGGAAAAAAATTATCACACCAACGAATTACAGCAGGAGAATAACGAAAATTAATCAGAAATCAATATTTTTAAACCCGATTGTTGCATATGAAATCATTGATGTTGTAAACGATTTTGATATAAAGAATGGAGGAGTAGATAAAATAAACACTAGAGTATTAAAGACATTATTAAGCTACATTGTAGGACCTTTGGTCCATATTTTTAACTTATGCATAGAAAAAGCTATTTGGCCAGATGCTTTAAAAATCGCTGAAATTGTACCTATTTATAAAGCTGGTGATAAAAACTATGCAGAAAACTATAGACCTATCTCTTTAATATCTAATCTAGCAAAAATCTTGGAAAAACTAATTTATAAAAGATTTATTAATTTTTTAAATAAATGTGATATTTTGTCAAAAAATCAGTTTGGTTTTGTTAAAAATAAGGGAACTAAAGATGCTCTGCAATACATCTCTAGTAAACTGTACAATTGTTTAGATATGAGCAAACCAATCGCAATAGCTTTTCTTGATCTAGCAAAAGCTTTTGATACAGTAGATCATATTATATTACTGAATAAGTTATATAACTATGGAATAAGAGGTGGTGCTTATGATATCATGAAATGTTATTTATCGAATAGACAACAAAGAGTTAAATTAGATAACGTTTTTAGTTCTAATATGACAGTAAAAACTGGTGTTCCTCAAGGTACAATATTGGGACCACTGTTATTTATTTTATATGTAAATGATATGTTAGCAGATAATATTATCTCATATGCAGATGACACTGCGATAATTGTCACTGGTAAAAATTGGAAAGAAGTTGAATGTTTAATGAATAGCGAATTAGAATCAATCTCCAATTGGTTGGCTACTAATAAATTGTCTTTAAATGTTAAAAAAACAACTTATATTACATTTGGAAATTATTGCGATAGTGTACCTGAGGTTAATAATTTTAATATTCATATAAATAATGTTAACATAAATAGAGTTGAGTATACCAAATACCTAGGTGTAATTTTGACTTTAGAATGAGTTGGGGTAAACACATTGAATATATTGTTAATAAAACAAAATATCTTATCTTTGTGTTTCATAAACTGGCCAAGATTATGAACCTGGATACGCTTAGAATGATATATTATGCTTTATTTAATAGTATAATTAGTTATGGTATAATAGCTTGGGGTGGTGCATATAATAATTATATGAAAATATTACATAGTTTGCAGAAAAAATTATTAAAAATTATAAACAAGAATAATTTTATTATTAAAAATAATCCACTAAGTATTGAACAGATTTTTACACTAGATTCATTAATGTTCCATTACGAATCTCTAAAAAGCAATTTTATGTCTTCTAACAGCATAACGAGGAAAAAAAATTTAATTTTACCTCGTACAAGAAGAACAATTAGTTGTAAAAATAGTTATATCAAAGCAATAAATATATTTAATATGTTACCTAACGATATGAAAATCTTAAGCACCAAAAATAAGAAATCAAAAATTAAAAAATGGATTAAAAATAATATATATTAAAAAAAAGTTTTTATTTTCTGTTGTATTCGTCACAAATTACTTTTAGCTACAGTTGTATACTATTTGTTACTTTGAATAATTGTTAAAGATTATTATTTAAGTATATTAGTTTAATATTTAAGTTAGTTTTAAGTTTTCTTTTTGTAACCAGTCCCACCAACAGATAACTCCGTTTATCTCTGTGGGAGGTTTGCATGATGTATGTGTTTCTATTATGTAAATTCTTTTCTGGTTAAATAAATAAATAAAATAAATAAATACTTTAATGGTTAATTGTGAGTTTTCCATTAATTTTCCCAAATTATCTTTTTTTATAATTGAATATTATGATTATAAGTACACCATGATCCATAATTTCCCATACATATAGGAATCCTACTTTTGGATTTAAAGTTTAAGAGTTACATATTAAACGTTTAATTCAGATTTAGACTTTAAATAAACGTTTCGGAACAAAATTAACTATACCCTTAAAAAGATGAAATAATAATCTATATCATTCTATAGGTATAATATTAATTTTTTTATCCTAATTTGATTTTTCTTTATAACCAAAGCATATTTAATAAAACCATAGATATTTAAATAATTTATATTAAATGTTATATATGTATAAGTATCAATAATATAAGGGCAATATTAAATGTCTCTAAATTCTTAGTGATAAGTCCTTCGAATTTAAAGATCTAAAATTTTATAAGATATTAAATCTTTCTTTATTTCTTTATTTTTAATTTTTCATGCTCATGTTTTAAATTTCATTCAATAATTTATTAACGAGTCAACAAGTTGTAATTTTTTATTCATTACACATACCTACATATATGAATAATTGAGTGCCTCTATTATTATTTAATGATTAATTTAAAATATCGAAAATATAGAAGCAATTTCCTTTTGGTATTATTTATAGATTTTGGAAAAAGGTACTTTGAATTAAAAAACATTTACCCAGCACATAAATATTTATAAACATATTTATGTACAAGGATTTCGTGTCAATGTTAGATTTAAATTCAGTCAACCTGACGACAATAAATTTATTACAATATTTTAAGATTTTCCGATATATAATTAAATTTATACAATTAGACTTTAGAAATATAGGAATTTTTATTGCAAAAACTACAAATATTGTATTGCACATAGTACTTTATATTAAATAAATAAATTAGAATAATGGTAAAATGTAAACGTTTTAAACTAACATTATAGGTTATATACTTATGTTATTTTTACTTGAAAAAAACAATTTTAAATACTTCTGTTTTCTTTATCCAATGACAAAAATGTCTAACATCAGTCATAGAATACATCCAATTTTTTCAGAAATTTTGGAGAACATTGCTGATTTTTTTAAAAATTTTAGCTAAGTCTCTGATTAATTTTAAAACTTTTTTAATCTTAAAAATGTTATACTAATCTTTACAATTTTTATTTAATTTTAAACACATGTTATTTAATTATTTTGAAGAAAATAGTAAAATTTAGTAGCAAAATTTAACTTAAAATTTTAGATATTTTAAATAAATTTATTACAAATTTTATGTACCAAATTTTAAAAATTTATAAAAAGTGTCCCAAAATTTCTGAAAAAGATTGGGGGATGATTATTTTAAGACACGTTTGTTGACATTTTGTAAAAAGTGGATTAATGTGTATACATCAAAATACTATGATCACTTTTTTAATCATAATTTTGCCATAATATTGCTAAAAACTCTTATAGTATATTATGACACTGCTGTGGGAGATGGTTTTCTACCTTACCCGAGGTTGTTCGCCCGAGCGATGTGAGCGACAATCGAGAAAGGTAAAAAAAACCTCTTCCACAATAGTTTCATACGATATTTTATAGCATTAGAACCTCAAAATCTGAAATGAAATTGGGATTTTGAGGTTAAAATGTTATAAAAAACAAATATACCAATACTGTTTATGTACTCTGCAAACAATAATGTATATTATATTATTTTGTTTATCAATAAATAAATTTTTTAAAAAGTTTTTGTATGTTTAATGGCTATTTTGACCTCACTTTGACTCTTAAAGCTCATACAATTTTACGTTGGATAATTTTTTTAGACTAATAACATGCGAAACAAATCTGTTAAGTATTTTCTGAAAAGTCGAGTCGATTGGGGGTTTGTGAGTTAAACATATATATTTGCTAATATATTTTTTTTTAGATTTTCCTCCTGCGTTTATAAAAAATTTATTTCATTCGGTTCATGCGTTTGTATACATATGCTTCGTATATATATAATATGTAAAATATATACTAGATTTATAAATATATAGATTATTGCCAAGTATATATAACATGAGCATAATATTATAATATTTGTTTGAAATGTTTACCTCTTAACATCATTGTAATTTCTTTAATTAATAGTCAGTACTATGTGCAATACAATCTTTGTAGTTTTTGCAATAAAAATTCCTGTATTTTTAAATCTAATTAACTATCGGTAAACTTTCAAAATACTGTTATAAACTTATTACTATACGTTGATTTATTATCATATGCTTTATTAATTGATTTGCCATGTAGTTTTCGTTGTATGCAACGCACACTTTTACTTCACTGTAATTGAATAGATTGCTCAATTTTGTTCCGAATATGCGAAAAAGTAAATAAAAATTAAATACATTATAAGCGTGATCAACTGAACTAGTCTAATATTAGATTTAATATTATATTAGTGCTTGTAAAAAGAGCAACTATAAAAATACGGGATAAAATAGATAAAATAGTTATCGATTTATTGTAACATACCTGGCAATATGTTGCACTCTCCGGATTGACATCAACGGTTGCCAATACATCTGATTTCTGCGGGTCAGTGTGAATGCAATTAACGTAAAGTATTTTCTCGCGTGGACCATGGAGCATTGCATCTTGCGGACTCGGATAGCCTGGTCCGCAACTCACGTTATCTAGGACAAGTTTAGCATTCCTTAACATTTAAAGAACTAATAGCATTTAGTTATGTAATAGTTTAATTGCGTTAGATGTAAACATTTAATTTTATTGCGTTGATTGCACGAAACTTATAACCAACTCAATCTGTGCGGACGATAAAGCGATTATTTTCATGTTAAAATATTTTTTTAAAACAACGTTATTTACATATAATTTCCCAAATGTCAATAATAATTACTATTTGCAAATTGTTAATTTCACATGGTACTGAATATAAATAAAAATAACAATATTTTAACAATTTGTTGTGAATAATAAATAAAGGTAATTGTTTCCCATGTGTACACGTATGTAAGTGCATACATATATGTATTAATTATGTGTAACCCGGTAAAACAAACAAACGACAAAAGGTATTGACAGGGAGTTTTACAGCACCCTATCTTATAAGTAATATACCACGCCCGTACGAACTGGAATGCTACCTGACGTGTCAGTTACGTAATATTTTATGATATATTAGGTTATACGATAATATACTTTTTTTATAATTTATTACTCATGTTTATTGCTCAATCATATTTTCGTTAATTAGCGCGAGCTTGAATAATACAAATAGTTATCGATTTATTGTAACATACCTGGCAATATGTTGCACTCTCCGGATTGACATCAACGGTTGCCAATACATCTGATTTCTGCGGGTCAGTGTGAATGCAATTAACGTAAAGTATTTTCTCGCGTGGACCATGGAGCATTGCATCTTGCGGACTCGGATAGCCTGGTCCGCAACTCACGTTATCTAGGACAAGTTTAGCATTCCTTAACATTTAAAGAACTAATAGCATTTAGTTATGTAATAGTTTAATTGCGTTAGATGTAAACATTTAATTTTATTGCGTTGATTGCACGAAACTTATAACCAACTCAATCTGTGCACGATAAAGCGATTATTTTCATGTTAAAATATTTTTTTAAAACAACGTTATTTACATATAATTTCCCAAATGTCAATAATAATTACTATTTGCAAATTGTTAATTTCACATGGTACTGAATATAAATAAAAATAACAATATTTTAACAATTTGTTGTGAATAATAAATAAAGGTAATTGTTTCCCATGTGTACACGTATGTAAGTGCATACATATGTATTAATTATGTGTAACCCGGTAAAACAAACAAACGACAAAAGGTATTGACAGGGAGTTTTACAGCACCCTATCTTATAAGTATATACCACGCCCGTACGAACTGGAATGCTACCTGACGTGTCAGTTACGTAATATTTTATGATATATTAGGTTATACGATAATATACTTTTTTTATAATTTATTACTCATGTTTATTGCTCAATCATATTTTCGTTAATTAGCGCGAGCTTGAATAATACAAATAGTTAACGAGTACAGATGTATCTGTATATAGACAAGAAGAGATTTTTTTTGTCGATTGTGGATTGACTGTTTTAAATGATGTTTTCGTTTTGCAATAAAAATTCCTGTATTTTTAAATCTAATTAACTATCGGTAAACTTTCAAAATACTGTTATAAACTTATTACTATACGTTGATTTATTATCATATGCTTTATTAATTGATTTGCCATGTAGTTTTCGTTGTATGCAACGCACACTTTTACTTCACTGTAATTGAATAGATTGCTCAATTTTGTTCCGAATATGCGAAAAAGTAAATAAAAATTAAATACATTATAAGCGTGATCAACTGAACTAGTCTAATATTAGATTTAATATTATATTAGTGCTTGTAAAAAGAGCAACTATAAAATACGGGATAAAATAGATAAAATAGTTATCGATTTATTGTAACATACCTGGCAATATGTTGCACTCTCCGGATTGACATCAACGGTTGCCAATACATCTGATTTCTGCGGGTCAGTGTGAATGCAATTAACGTAAAGTATTTTCTCGCGTGGACCATGGAGCATTGCATCTTGCGGACTCGGATAGCCTGGTCCGCACTCACGTTATCTAGGACAAGTTTAGCATTCCTTAACATTTAAAGAACTAATAGCATTTAGTTATGTAATAGTTTAATTGCGTTAGATGTAAACATTTAATTTTATTGCGTTGATTGCACGAAACTTATAACCAACTCAATCTGTGCAGACGATAAAGCGATTATTTTCATGTTAAATATTTTTTTTAAACAACGTTATTTACATATAATTTCCCAAATGTCAATAATAATTACTATTTGCAAATTGTTAATTTCACATGGTACTGAATATAAATAAAATAACAATATTTTAACAATTTGTTGTGAATAATAAATAAAGGTAATTGTTTCCCATGTGTACACGTATGTAAGTGCATACATATATGTATTAATTATGTGTAACCCGGTAAAACAAACAAACGACAAAAGGTATTGACAGGGAGTTTTACAGCACCCTATCTTATAAGTAATATACCACGCCCGTACGAACTGGAATGCTACCTGACGTGTCAGTTACGTAATATTTTATGATATATTAGGTTATACGATAATATACTTTTTTTATAATTTATTACTCATGTTTATTGCTCAATCATATTTTCGTTAATTAGCGCGAGCTTGAATAATACAAATAGTTAACGAGTACAGATGTATCTGTATATAGACAAGAAGAGATTTTTTTTGTCGATTGTGGATTGACTGTTTTAAATGATGTTTTCGTTTTGCAATGAAAAATGCAGTATTTTTTTACCAATTGTTGCAATGGAGTGTACTGTCGTTCAATTGTCGCATTCTATTAATTGCTTTCATTTTAACATTTATCAAATAAATAATGTAATGTGCATTACCAATTTCTGATTACTACTGTTAATATACATTTGTGATTTTAATTTCTATACATAAACTATAAGCAATCTTTGTATTTTATATATAAAATATATTCCACAGTTAAAGGAAATAACTACACCTTAGATTTTCTACATACGAATCTAAATTTTTACATTAAAATGCTGTTGATGTAAATGTTTATTATTATTAATCGTGAATTAATTGTGAATTATTTAAAGATTTATTTATTAACTTAAGGAAAACTTAAAGCGAAATAATTATGACACAAAAATGTAGTTTTACATGTAAAGTATACAATTGTCAAATATGTATAATGATCATTATTCGGATGATCTCATACCAACATATTATAAATATATTTCGTTTTCAATTATTAACATTTAACTTTATCTCTGTTATACCTCTTTTTTATACTGTTTTATATTAATTTTTGACTTTCATATACTCTATAATTAATATCAAGTAATTTCTTAATTACCGTTAATCGTTAATCTTAATTTACGTGACACGTACAAAATTATTTAACGTAAATTTAATGGGAATATAAAAAAACGTAAGTAAACACTATAAGAATAAAATTGTGTAACAATGTAAAAAAACTAGAGTTAGCATAGATCAATAATAAATGACGTGAACCAGCAATATATTTATAAAGTTTATAAGTTTAACGCAGCGCTATAAAAATGTGTTATCTAAATACTCTATACAAAGATAGTCATTAAATAAATACGAATAGTGTATATAGCTATATCGATCGACAGCACTGATTCTCACATGATTACACTTCTATAATCTCACTTGCTTAACTACTTATTACGCAAAAATTGTGTAAACAAGAAAAGAAAGAACAAACATCTCGAGTTCCTTATAAGTAAGTATAAAAAAATTGCAAACATCATTCGTGATGTATAAATATATATAATATAATATATATAAGATATACACACGTAACAAGTTGTGTCGCTATTAAGTACGGGAGATGTTAATGAGCCTTCGCAACTGTATCGACTAATGATAGAATTCGACCAAGTGTGTAAACAAACTGACACGAGAAATTCACTTACTTTTGCAATCGACGGACATTACTTTATATTTTTTTTTTAATCTTTTAAAGCTGACTTATGCAAACGCAGGAAAACGCACTTCGTAGCTCTACGGTCTAAACCGAACTGCAGACTCGCTCGAAATGCGATCCGGCATGTCTGTATACAGATATACATGCACACACAAACACGCACACACACACGCACACACGCACGCAGACACATCAAATATATACATAGTACAGTTCGCTGCCGTCTGCTGATATAGCCGGTTCTTTCTTTGCCATTGACCTTGAAATGCGAAATTGCTCGGTGTATAGTTTGGTTGGACGCAAAAAGTATGGAGTAAAAATTTCAATTTACAGATTTTTTCTCATTAAAGTTTCAAGTTTTAGCGGTATTTTGGTTTCAAAATTTTAGGTTCGTTTAGTTATATAGCGCGTGAGTTCGTGACCCGGGCTTGATTTCTGGTCTTTGCCGATTGACACAATCACCACCGTAGAATGGATTTTCAACAAGTGTTTTCTCCACAAATGTATTGTATACGATTGCATATAACGATTCCTCCACCGCTCGCTCATTACTGTGAAATATACCTAAAGCGATGTTAAATAATATTAAATAAATAATCGTAGTTAGTATATTATAACTTCTGCAAATACGCAAATTGTTAAGTATAATATTTATTTTCGAAATTGCTTAATTACCATTCATTTGAATAATGGAAGTCAGTAATTTATTATCTATAATGCGTATAATTACATATACGAACTTTAAACGAATATGATACGTTATTATAATTTAATAAATTGTCAATTTGACACGAGTTAGAAACATTTAACGTAATGATAGACTTTGTTATTATACCTTGCAAACATTCATTGTTATTCTTTACCAATTGCAAAAGTAGTCACGTTTCGGAAAATTTTAACGAGTAGAATGTACCAAGTTACCCTATAAAAATTTCATATCAATTAATAATTTATAAACTATATATTATGAATGTATTATTTACTTAGTGCATAATTTCAACTGTATATATGAATTATTCATTTCAATGTACCTATTACATTTTTTTAGGTCAAGAAAAATTTAATCATTTATATTTTCTGTGAATAATAAAGAAAATAATGTTTTTTAAAACATTTCCTTTGCTTGTACGTCCAATTAAAAGTTTATTTGAAAAATCATTTTCGAGAGTTAACTATAAGCTAGTATTACATAGTACCGTAAGTATTGCGTATTAGATTTTCATCTTACATTTTTGGTTTAAAAAAGTTGATAAACTCTTAACGAAATATTTAAAATCAGACGATGTTTTTCTTGTTCTCCGCGGTAGTGCAGTGATTTAAAAATAGTGATGAATGCAAGATAAAAAGCGCGTGATATTTTAAGCAATTCACGAACTTTTATCAAATCAAGTGGCGCGGTAATGCCACGAACACGAGTTTTGAGAAGCATTAGGTAGAGGTTTGGCGCCTCTTACACTACTTTTATATTAATGTTCGCCGTTTTTCATTATAAGGAAGAAATTTATTTTTTAATCATATTTTTTTCTTTAGTCAATAAAGTGGTGATATTATAGCCGCATGCGGGCCAGTGTAATATGGACATTGCTTTCCCACATATTACTTTGCTGGTGTTTGTATACATTTGGGGATTCTATTCCCACATATTTTCAGTAGTTTTCACGGATATTTTATTAACTTTCTTAAAAAGAACTGAAATTTCTCTAAAAAATTAACTTTTAACCAAAGTAAAATGAAGACGAGTTTAATATATTTGGATTAAAAAATTTTCGATGAACGAAATAACATATCAAAAAAGTAATGAAATTCGTACAAAAGCAATAAACTAGTGAAGTAGATGCAAAAAAAATATTGTACCTGTTTATCCAAAATTTGCGTCAATATAAGTCCTTATTTATTATAAATTTGCTTCAAATAATTTACATGAAAATAGTGACAGCAAATTTATATAAAATTAAAGTCAATTGTTGCATACAATTATTACTTTTTAAATAGCAAGTATTGCTATAAATGTGCTTTTATTTTGTTGAAATAATATTTTAAGTAAATATAATAGAATACTTATATTATTTTTGTGCAACTAGATCGCACGTCGCATCGCCCACACTAGTAAATGTGTTAGACTCTTAAAATTGCAAAAAAAGTAACAACACTTGAAATACTTCACAAAAACACAGATTTCTTGAATAAAAAATACGTTGAAATTATTATTTTCATGATTGCAAAATAGCAACAAATTATCATCAAATCTTGTTGCAATATACTGCACTATGTAAGCATTTACTGATTTAATTTTGCTACCAATTTACTGAAAAAGAATTTCTCAGATTATGATATATTCTAGTGAATTAGAATAAACTTCAAGAGTAATCGAATAATTTGTTTTTTAGATACTATTGAAATGGTAGTAATCAATTTCAGAGGGTGACTAAAACATGTGATTTCAAAGATAATTTGGATTATATCAAATTCGGTCCATGCGTTACAAGGTGTAGATATAAAAATAATCTTATACAAACAATCGCCTGGTCAATCAAATTTAAAAATAATTTGGTTGAAATCAACATTGATCTCGTTTATTGAATTGAAGCTAGGTGAAAACTATACATATAAGACTAAAATAAAGATTGACAGTAAGTAAGGGAATTGATAATAATTACTTTGAGACTTTTGATTATTATTAATTCGTTTATTTCATAATGTAGACAATTAATGATATTTATACAATAAGTATAATATTTTTCTATATATAAACCCATTAATGCCCTAGAGAAAGAGTATCAGTAAAATAATAATGTATATATGTGTACTCCTAAAAAATTAATGGGCTGTTTTTCGATGCGTATGTATAGTTTAACTTCGGATGTTTATGATATACCTTATAATTCATAAATAAACAACAATTAAAACCGTTACAGAGTTACATACTTTCATGAAAAACATCCGAGTAGCGCAAGTAGAGATATCTCAGAATTTTTATACGTCCGTCTCCAACATAGATATAGGTATATATATATATATATATACTGATCCATTAATTAATATTACGACAGATTTTCAACTTTATACATATTCATGCACGCTTTCCATTTTATAATTCCAATGGTTGGACCCCGAGTGAAACTATATAGAATTAATATCTCTTTTTTCTGTGCTCTTCCACTCCACAATATATGATTGTCTCGTTTTTTTGCCATATCACTTTCCATTTTCGTTTCGGTAATTATTACATTTATCTCTCTTTTACGCTTTTTATACAGTGCAAAAATAAACAGTTCTTTTTTCCTTTATCCGTATTTAATTACATTCGGTTAATTTTTACTTTTAAGTTTATACAATAAGTCCATTACGCGTTAACTTCTCTCTCTTTGTTAAATTGTTCGACCTTTATAGCAATTTTATTCGCTTCACAGACACTAACATTGTTCCCCTATGTTATTCGACGGTTTTTTTTTAAAGCCGAGATCTTGTACTAGTACATTTTAATAACCTTGCTTATACATAACTCGCGAGCGAACAAATTAACTTAGATTGTTGTTATTAGGTTTCCACTTCGTTATTCATACGCGCAACGTTCGAACTCCAACGTTGTACAAAGATTATTTTTTTAAATTATCTTGAAAACATATTTTCGATGATGTTTTGACTTGGCTTACATAGCTATCTAGACGATTATGTCCACTCGTCTTGCGTTAAATAATATAATTATCCCTTTGTTGCAGATATATCATACGTCGGTTTAAAATTTATTCAATGAACATTATTTTAGAATGTTTGTAATACATTGATGCGTATAGTGTATGAAATGAAAATTTAAACGTTCGAGCAGCTTCCAGACGCTTAATGTACAAATTGATTATCAAATTTCCAATAATTCGATAACCTGCAGTCATTTATTATTCCATAATGCTTCCCCTTAATTTAGATATAAAATGAAATTTAATTTGATGTATACGGATAAATTCGAATTTCTATTATTCTATGCTCACTGGTAGTGACAATGTGTAACAAAGGGTTACAATTGATGCAATAATATTAATAGTGCCATAATTCCGCTTTTATAATATATTATTACAATTTTTAATACACACAAAAATAATTGCACAGAGAGTTGTGAACATTCGAGTCAAATGAATATTTCTTAACTATCAAGTAACCAGGTATATTTTTTAGTATATAAGAAATTGTTCTCTTATGGGAATTATGCATGGTGTATAAATAGTTAAGAAATATTCATTTGTCCCAAATATTACTTTTCTCGGTGTAAAACATAATCAATTTAGTGTATAACTTGGCACATTAAAGATATTAATTTATTAAATGTTTTCAGTACTTATGGAGTGCGGGTTTTACATCTACAATTGGAAATCATCGATGAATCTTTAACTTGCTTTTTTTCGAATTGTACGCGCGTAATGGTACATTACAATGATACATCTTACATTATTCTCAAATTATTTTTCTATAATACAATCGTTTTGTATGTATTTTTAGAATTATCGACAGGTTAAATTAGTCTTGTACATTTACAATTAAGTTGATATTGCTTTTTTTATTTGTTGAGACATTTAATTATCTACCTAATTAAAATATATACATATATATATATATATACTGATCCATTAATTAATATTACGACAGATTTTCAACTTTATACATATTCATGCACGCTTTCCATTTTATAATTCCAATGGTTGGACCCCGAGTGAAACTATATAGAATTAATATCTCTTTTTTCTGTGCTCTTCCACTCCACAATATATGATTGTCTCGTTTTTTTGCCATATCACTTTCCATTTTCGTTTCGGTAATTATTACATTTATCTCTCTTTTACGCTTTTTATACAGTGCAAAAATAAACAGTTCTTTTTTCCTTTATCCGTATTTAATTACATTCGGTTAATTTTTACTTTTAAGTTTATACAATAAGTCCATTACGCGTTAACTTCTCTCTCTTTGTTAAATTGTTCGACCTTTATAGCAATTTTATTCGCTTCACAGACACTAACATTGTTCCCCTATGTTATTCGACGGTTTTTTTAAAAGCCGAGATCTTGTACTAGTACATTTTAATAACCTTGCTTATACATAACTCGCGAGCGAACAAATTAACTTAGATTGTTGTTATTAGGTTTCCACTTCGTTATTCATACGCGCAACGTTCGAACTCCAACGTTGTACAAAGATTATTTTTTTAAATTATCTTGAAAACATATTTTCGATGATGTTTTGACTTGGCTTACATAGCTATCTAGACGATTATGTCCACTCGTCTTGCGTTAAATAATATAATTATCCCTTTGTTGCAGATATATCATACGTCGGTTTAAAATTTATTCAATGAACATTATTTTAGAATGTTTGTAATACATTGATGCGTATAGTGTATGAAATGAAAATTTAAACGTTCGAGCAGCTTCCAGACGCTTAATGTACAAATTGATTATCAAATTTCCAATAATTCGATAACCTGCAGTCATTATTATTCCATAATGCTTCCCCTTAATTTAGATATAAAATGAATTTAATTTGATGTATACGGATAAATTCGAATTTCTATTATTCTATGCTCACTGGTAGTGACAATGTGTAACAAAGGGTTACAATTGATGCAATAATATTAATAGTGCCATAATTCCGCTTTTATAATATATTATTACAATTTTTAATACACACAAAAATAATTGCACAGAGAGTTGTGAACATTCGAGTCAAATGAATATTTCTTAACTATCAAGTAACCAGGTATATTTTTAGTATATAAGAAATTGTCTCTTATGGGAATTATGCATGGTGTATAAATAGTTAAGAAATATTCATTTGTCCCAAATATTACTTTTCTCGGTGTAAAACATAATCAATTTAGTGTATAACTTGGCACATTAAAGATATTAATTTATTAAATGTTTTCAGTACTTATGGAGTGCGGGTTTTACATCTACAATTGGAAATCATCGATGAATCTTTAACTTGCTTTTTTTCGAATTGTACGCGCGTAATGGTACATTACAATGATACATCTTACATTATTCTCAAATTATTTTTCTATAATACAATCGTTTTGTATATTTTTAGAATTATCGACAGGTTAAATTAGTCTTGTACATTTACAATTAAGTTGATATTGCTTTTTTTATTTGTTGAGACATTTAATTATCTACCTAATTAAAATATATACATATATATATATATATATATATATATATATATACTGATCCATTAATTAATATTACGACAGATTTTCAACTTTATACATATTCATGCACGCTTTCCATTTTATAATTCCAATGGTTGGACCCCGAGTGAAACTATATAGAATTAATATCTCTTTTTTCTGTGTCTCTTCCACTCCACAATATATGATTGTCTCGTTTTTTTGCCATATCACTTTCCATTTTCGTTTCGGTAATTATTACATTTATCTCTCTTTTACGCTTTTTATACAGTGCAAAAATAAACAGTTTCTTTTTTCCTTTATCCGTATTTAATTACATTCGGTTAATTTTTACTTTTAAGTTTATACAATAAGTCCATTACGCGTTAAACTTCTCTCTCTTTGTTAAATTGTTCGACCTTTATAGCAATTTATTCGCTTCACAGACACTAACATTGTTCCCCTATGTTATTCGACGCGTTTTTTTTTATAAAGCCGAGATCTTGTACTAGTACATTTTAATAACCTTGCTTATACATAACTCGCGAGCGAACAAATTAACTTAGATTGTTGTTATTAGGTTCCACTTCGTTATTCATACGCGCAACGTTCGAACTCCAACGTTGTACAAAGATTATTTTTTTAAATTATCTTGAAAACATATTTTCGATGATGTTTTGACTTGGCTTACATAGCTATCTAGACGATTATGTCCACTCGTCTTGCGTTAAATAATATAATTATCCCTTTGTTGCAGATATATCATACGTCGGTTTAAAATTTATTCAATGAACATTATTTTAGAATGTTTGTAATACATTGATGCGTATAGTGTATGAAATGGAAAATTTAAACGTTCGAGCAGCTTCCAGACGCTTAATGTACAAATTGATTATCAAATTTCCAATAATTCGATAACCTGCAGTCATTTATTATTCCATAATGCTTCCCCTTAATTTAGATATAAAATGAAATTTAATTTGATGTATACGTGATAAATTCGAATTTCTATTATTCTATGCTCACGGTAGTGACAATGTGTAACAAAGGGTTACAATTGATGCAATAATATTAATAGTGCCATAATTCCGCTTTTTATAATATATTATTACAATTTTTAATACACACAAAAATAATTGCACAGAGAGTTGTGAACATTCGAGTCAATGAATATTTCTTAACTATCAAGTAACCAGGTATATTTTTAGTATATAAGAAATTGTTCTCTTATGGGAATTATGCATGGTGTATAAATAGTTAAGAAATATTCATTTGTCCCAAATATTACTTTTCTCGGTGTAAAACATAATCAATTTAGTGTATAACTTGGCACATTAAAGATATTAATTTATTAATGTTTTCAGTACTTATGGGAGTGCGGGTTTTACATCTACAATGGAAATCATCGATGAATCTTTAACTTGCTTTTTTTCGAATTGTACGCGCGTAATGGTACATTACAATGATACATCTTACATTATTCTCAAATTATTTTTCTATAATACAATCGTTTTGTATGTATTTTAGAATTATCGACAGGTTAAATTAGTCTTGTACATTTACAATTAAGTTGATATTGCTTTTTTTTATTTGTTGAGACATTTAATTATCTACCTAATTAAATATATACATATCTATATTTCATATATGACTGTAAATCGGCGGACATTCCTGTATTGTGAACATTTGATAGATGTATATGAATATTATGTAGTATTAAAATACAAGTAGTATTTAACAAAAAATAAACTACGATTACAATTGAGTTTCCTGTACGTTTAATCGTAGAATCAAATAATGATAGTTGTTATTCAAGTAAACTGACAATGAAATTAAATTCTACGCATCAATCGCAATAATAATAGTTGCTCATTATGCATTCTTGTACCTGATATAATTGATCAATTACAGATGCATACGATCGTGGTAATTTTTTTAACAAATTGAACACACTTTTTGTTTATAATCAAAACAGTTATACAGGTATTATGCTTAAATGTTCCCTTTAGTATATACAACTATGCGGAATTCGCATATAACTGTTTTATGTCAGGTAAATATTATTATATAGTATTTATAATAACACTTCGAAAATTTCATAATTGGGAATTATAATTTTTATAGTGGATAAGACGGTAAATTAAGGAATATCACATCGTAATATGCATATAAATATAGTCATAATAATAATTACACAGCTTTTATAAAAAGAGTTGATTCAATACAGTCGATATTATTTTATCAAATAAAAAATTTTATGTTTATGAATAATCATTTAGAATTTATCCTGTTACACTTTGATGCAGATTTCTATAATAATTTTAAAATACAAATTGAACATAAAATATAATCCTGTATTCATATATTTGTAGATTCATTTAATTCACTTCCTATAGCACTTAGGATGAAAATATCACATGTTCGGGTTATACAATATATTTTAATTAAAACTGTTGAGGGCAATTAAGGACACTAATTTTACTCCCTTCTAATTTAATTTTTTTAACAATTAAGAATTAACGTACTTTGGTTAGGTTGAGCTGCATTCGCGTGTTCCTATCTCGGAAGCTGATTAACAATTTTCTTAAAATTTTTTATAGATGTATATAATTACTTTATATAAATTGTACAAAGTGCTATTTTATATACTGTGTCGTTCTTAAAATTCTAAAGGCAGTGATTGTTTTGTTTTTACAGATTATTTGTTTACTATCTTTTAGGACAACCTAATACTTAGAAAGTAAATGATCAATCGGTACTTGAACGATGAAATTTGATTTTTCAACAACAAAGCTGTATTTAGATGTAGACAATTATTCCAAGTATTTGTCTATACGTCATATTCGAATGTTCAGAAAGAAATACCAAATGCAACTACCTTTATTATTATGATTTAATGTCGGCAACAACATTAACTTTGACTAGTTTCCTTAAAAGTCGATCGTCACGTAATCCTCTCGTTCCCATTTGACTGATCATCTAGTCTTTTCTTGGTCTCATCTTCCTGTAGTCGCTTCCTCATTTCCCTATTATGCGCAACAAGTCAATAAATTTTTCCTCCTAGCAGCAGTCAACTGACTAAGCTTAACTTTAGCGACGGCTGCTCGAGCAGCGATATCGTCCAATCCAGCTTCGATTCGATCCAAACCTTCGCTTACGTTTGCCAGAATTTCAACGAGAAGACTGCTACGTGCCCGTGACGTTTCTTCGTACACGCCTAATCGTCGACGAGCCATTACACATAAAAGTACCACGGCTGCTGCCAAGCTCAAAGCTAACAACTCTTTTGAATCATTAACGAAGACGACGACATATTTTGCCAGCATATAGCGGCTCATCGCACGTTTTTTTCGTCTTCCTTTCTTTCTTTCTTATACTTTTCTTTTTTTATTTTTTTAAATTTTATGTGCGTATGAACGAGCAGGCTATGTATGTATGTATGTATGCGTATCGCGTTATTATACACAGCGATGAATTCCTACATTTGTTTGTGACATTTGTTGCATTTAACTTGAGCTTACTTAACTCTAAACTTAGCACCGGAAGTTCATTCATTTGGAATTTTGGGCGTTTTCGCGGGAAAAGTGCGCGAGTCTCCTCTTTCTTTTATATCCAACGATTGTTACTTAGAGACGACCATACAATAGTCAATAACACGACGATAAATTGCATACTTTTAATTTAATACTTGATTTTATTTCATTGATTTTACTCCCTTGCGTTACATTCGCTAATTGCAACAGCCTGTGCTTACACTGTACATGCGTACAATCTTTATCGGTGATCTCTCGGTACACGTATTTTTATTTATTCATTTATCTACGCAAAGGGAGCGCTAACATTTCCTCAAAATATTGCCGTAAATCATTCAGCAAAAACGTGTCACCGGTTAATTTGATGTATACGGATAAATTCGAATTTCTATTATTCTATGCTCACTGGTAGTGACAATGTGTAACAAAGGGTTACAATTGATGCAATAATATTAATAGTGCCATAATTCCGCTTTTATAATATATTATTACAATTTTTAATACACACAAAAATAATTGCACAGAGAGTTGTGAACATTCGAGTCAAATGAATATTTCTTAACTATCAAGTAACCAGGTATATTTTTAGTATATAAGAAATTGTTCTCTTATGGGAATTATGCATGGTGTATAAATAGTTAAGAAATATTCATTTGTCCCAAATATTTACTTTTCTCGGTGTAAAACATAATCAATTTAGTGTATAACTTGGCACATTAAAGATATTAATTTATTAAATGTTTTCAGTACTTATGGAGTGCGGGTTTTACATCTACAATTGGAAATCATCGATGAATCTTTAACTTGCTTTTTTTCGAATTGTACGCGCGTAATGGTACATTACAATGATACATCTTACATTATTCTCAAATTATTTTTCTATAATACAATCGTTTTGTATGTATTTTTAGAATTATCGACAGGTTAAATTAGTCTTGTACATTTACAATTAAGTTGATATTGCTTTTTTTATTTGTTGAGACATTTAATTATCTACCTAATTAAAATATATACATATATATATTTCATTATATGACTGTTAAATCGGCGACATTCCTGTATTGTGAACATTTGATAGATGTATATGAATATTATGTAGTATTAAAAATACAAGTAGTATTTAACAAAAAAATAAACTACGATTACAATTGAGTTTCCTGTACGTTTAATCGTAGAATCAAATAATGATAGTTGTTATTCAAGTAAACTGACAATGAAATTAAATTCTACGCATCAATCGCAATAATAATAGTTGCTCATTATGCATTCTTGTACCTGATATAATTGATCAATTACAGATGCATACGATCGTGGTAATTTTTTTAACAAATTGAACACACTTTTTGTTTATAATCAAAACAGTTATACAGGTATTATGCTTAAATGTTCCCTTTAGTATATACAACTATGCGGAATTCGCATATAACTGTTTTATGTCAGGTAAATATTATTATATAGTATTTATAATAACACTTCGAAAATTTCATAATTGGGAATTATAATTTTTATAGTGGATAAGACGGTAAATTAAGGAATATCACATCGTAATATGCATATAAATATAGTCATAATAATAATTACACAGCTTTTATAAAAAGAGTTGATTCAATACAGTCGATATTATTTTATCAAATAAAAAATTTTATGTTTATGAATAATCATTTAGAATTTATCCTGTTACACTTTGATGCAGATTTCTATAATAATTTTAAAATACAAATTGAACATAAAATATAATCCTGTATTCATATATTTGTAGATTCATTTAATTCACTTCCTATAGCACTTAGGATGAAAATATCACATGTTCGGGTTATACAATATATTTTAATAAAACTGTTGAGGGCAATTAAGACACTAAATTTTACTCCCTTCTAATTTTAATTTTTTAACAATTAAAGAATTAACGTACTTTGGTTTAGGTTGAGCTGCATTCGGTGTTCCTATCTCGGAAGCTGATTAACAATTTTCTTAAAATTTTTATAGATGTATATAATTTACTTTATATAAATTGTACAAAAGTGCTATTTTATATACTGTGTCGTTCTTAAAATTCTAAAGGCAGTGATTGTTTTGTTTTTACAGATTATTTGTTTACTATCTTTTAGACAAACCTAATACTTAGAAAGTAAATGATCAATCGGTACTTGAACGATGAAATTTGATTTTCAACAACAAAGCTGTATTTAGATGTAGACAATTATTCCAAGTATTTGTCTATACGTCATATTCGAATGTTCAGAAAGAAATACCAAATGCAACTACCTTTATTATTATGATTTAATGTCGGCAACAACATTAACTTTGACTAGTTTCCTTAAAAGTCGATCGTCACGTAATCCTCTCGTTCCCATTTGACTGATCATCTAGTCTTTTCTTGGTCTCATCTTCCTGTAGTCGCTTCCTCATTTCCCTATTATGCGCACAAGTCAATAAATTTTTCCTCCTAGCAGCAGTCAACTGACTAAGCTTAACTTTAGCGACGGCTGCTCGAGCAGCGATATCGTCCAATCCAGCTTCGATTCGATCCAAACCTTCGCTTACGTTTGCCAGAATTTCAACGAGAAGACTGCTACGTGCCCGTGACGTTTCTTCGTACACGCCTAATCGTCGACGAGCCATTACACATAAAAGTACCACGGCTGCTGCCAAGCTCAAAGCTAACAAACTCTTTTGAATCATTAACGAAGACGACGACATATTTTGCCAGCATATAGCGGCTCATCGCACGTTTTTTCGTCTTCCTTTCTTTCTTTCTTATACTTTTCTTTTTTTATTTTTTTAAATTTTATGTGCGTATGAACGAGCAGGCTATGTATGTATGTATGTATGTATGCGTATCGCGTTATTATACACAGCGATGAATTCCTACATTTGTTTGTGACATTTGTTGCATTTAACTGAGCTTACTTAAATCTAAACTTAGCACCGGAAGTTCATTCATTTGGAATTTTGGGCGTTTTCGCGGGAAAAGTGCGCGAGTCTCTCTTTCTTTTATATCCAACGATTGTTACTTAGAGACGACCATACAATAGTCAATAACACGACGAATAAATTAATTACTTTTAATTAATACTTGATTTTATTTCATTGATTTTACTACCTTGCGTTACATTCGCTAATTGCAACAGCCTGTGCTTACACTGTACATGCGTACAATCTTTATCGGTGATCTCTCGGTACACGTATTTTTATTTATTCATTTATCTACGCAAAGGGAGCGCTAACATTTCCTCAAAATATTGCCGTAAATCATTCAGCAAAAACGTGTCACCGGTTATTTTAATTAAATTAACGGCATAAGTGCAAGCGTACAATTTTATTCGCGTTTACTTAATGCAATTATACAACACTAGTACGTAGGCATTTCGATCAATAATTTTTAAAAGGGTTTCGTTTACGCTATCTACGCGTTGGACTTACCAGACATTATTCTAATGTACACTCAACATAATTTTCTTCAATGTATTATCTAGCATCATGCTGGTTAACACTATTTTCGAATGTCCCGCGAGCTAATTTATTTAACAAATCAATTTTCAAATCCTCTTTAATAATTATATAAGAAAATATTCAGATGTTAAATATCTTTGGCTTAAAACTACCTTTTTTGTAAATATTATTTAGACATCAAGGCTTCAGTTTGTTATAATCGTTAATTAATGTTTTTTTTCCATTGATTAGCGTAGCATTTACTTTTTTGTTACTTTTTGGCCTTCGCTACATAACAGCGTTGTAACTATATTATATAGTTATATACACATTTAAAATCCAGCGGAATTAAAACGAGGTCATTAGGAACAGACGAATTGCAACTGACTTTGTTAAAGTTGATTATACTTTATATCACAGTGTTAAATAAATTGTAATAAAATCTATAAAAGATGAGATTTCTAGAGAAAATACGATATTAGCACCGTTGTGAAATATAGTTACTCAAAAAACTGTATGTCGATAGAAATTTCCATAAAGCATACAACGTACAGGCTATATACGTGTGTGTGTGTGTGTGTGTGTGTGTGTGTGTGTCTAAATATCACTTTGCATTTAATTATATATTGAGTTGCACTAAGTAGACAACACGGAATTAAACTTGCATATTCGAAAATGCGATTATATTATAATATAGTTCTGAGATCGGCGGTTACACATTCCAACAAAATTAAATTGATTCATTGAACGATCTTTTAAAGTTTGTGCAATTATAAATAAAGTTACATTTACTTAGGTTCGACCTGCTTTCTCGAAAATTCATCGTTCTATCAGATAAGTCTAATACTTTGGCACCTGTATGGCTATATTTTGATAGAAACAATTGTATGTCTTATTCGTATAATAACGCGTATTCAAAAATTAATTTTACGCTTAATGTAATACTGAAATATCTGACCAAATATGAATACGTGCATGTATATTTTATATAAAAATATTCAATATTTTCTTGACACAGTTGAAACAACCGATTGAATTCGTATAAGACCAAACGTAAATAAATCAATGCCTATAGTATAGAAAAATGAGAATAAAAAACTGGCTTTAGAAAAGAAGTTATTTTCTTATTTCTTTATAAGCCTGCGACACAATTTTTCTGGATATGAATTCGGTTGCGCGCGCGCGCGCGCGTGCGTGTGTTTTTCAGTCGAATGATTCAGTGGTTTGCGGGCGCCGTCGGGTCCGTTCCACCCTCGTAAACGTCGTCTCTGCTCCGTTTTCGTCTATTATTACGCGGGCAGTGGCATGAAGCGTAGGCAACAGTTCGCCACATTATCTGCCTCCTCCTCCTTCCAATGTGGCTCGCTGCAGTTTCCGCGAGGCTCTTTCTTTTTTACCCTCGTTACGTCTTGCCGCACGCTGACGCCGAGGTGAGCTCGGCGATCTGCTCTCGAGGTGGGTACCCCTCGACGATCTTTTCTTCATTTCACTTCTCGTGGCATATCTGTCTTATACATATATAACATGAGAAAAGGACGAACGCTTTATTATTTGATATCTGGGTTACAATCGAATTTCTATTTTTTATACTGACGGTGGACTTTATACGGTATAAGATGTTACAAAATATTTAAATATCAGAAGTGTAGGTAATGTTGCCCTTTACTTACGAAAGCGACATTTAATGGAAAATTGCGTAATATTCCTTGAGGTAATGGTTCACGAAATAAATTATTATGTTGTAAGGGTGTACTCAGTATCTTCGCGATAAACGATTACTAATTTAGCATTGTCATAAAACTATTATTTGCGAATGCTTTTAATTTTACAACGTATTTTTTTATCGATTTAATCACGAGCCATTAGATTATTGATTTTTACTTATTTAACAGATGCTTAAGCTTTATAGCAAATGAACTGACTTGCCACTCACATATATAGTATATATAATATAGCTTTCAAGTGAAGAGAAAATTGTTACGTTATTTTAATAATATAATGCTATCACCCAGAAATCCTACATAATTAACATATATTAATTTAAAATCTTTTCCTGAGTAATTTTGCGTGTAAAATTTACGTAAAATAAGATTAAGTTATTTTCGTTTGAAAGAAAATGTAAACACAAGCTGTATGAATAACCGAGGCGAACAAAAAGCTCGTATATATATATAATATATATACCTATATATCTATACAAATATTCAAAATTAACTTCTTATGCGTATGAAGTGATTGTGTATTAAACGATGTAAAAGATATTGTAATATAATTTTCTGAGCAAGTATCTAATATTGAAGATTATACGTTAATGCTCTATCCGATTACTTTATAATAGATATTTAAAATAGCATGCAAAAGATATTTTCTTTATTACACCCCACATTTCAATAAAAATAATTGATTTCGCCCGGGTCGTTATAATTACAGGTGACAATTCAAAATGGAAAATCTGTTAAATGTTATAACTGGGTCATAGAATGATTAACTGCAAAATATTATTAGAATATATACTCGTTTTTTATGGGTGGTAAAACAGTAAAATTGTAATAACTTTTATGCTTTGCTATTATACCATTGAAATCCACGGAAATCAAACTTTACTAGTTTCCACACTAACAGAATCAAATTGAATACTCAATAAGTTTTCCACCTCGTTGATTTATGTAAACTTCGTTTGAGTACACTGGTACACTGTTAGTCAACTTTTTCTAAAACTTATTTCAATAATCATTTAAACATTTACCCACGCGTGATAAAATAAGTAAAAATTTTTAAATACTAACGTCAAGTTTGTTTAAACAATTAATCTTTTACGTAATCAAACAATGATAAATTAATGTAACATATTATTTTATACATCATTAATAAGAAAATGCATATTTTATTATTAATTGAAGTTTTAAAAAGTATGAGTGTATCGCACTGATTAAAATTTATTATTTATTATATGAGTTATAATGCATGAAATAGTTGGTGTCAATAAAATATTATTTGTACAAACTTACTTTATGATTAAATTAGAGTTTTAAAAATACATGACTTACACATCATGCAGTTACATTGTCCATGTATTGTGTTACGCTGCATGCACGAGAAATGAGAAACGAGACAGTTGGTTGATACCCAGTATTAAATTTAAGACGTTATTATGAAATTTTTAAAAAAATATGAACCATACCGGGAGTGAATATTTTAGTAAATATTTACGTGGTGGGTGTTAAAAATGTTTAATAGAATAGCCCTATGAGGATGTAAAGCGTTCATCGAAACCTCGTCATAAACTCGATAATCATACAAAATTTGTATGGACGAGAAAAAAGTAATAATTATATTAAAGAAAGCCTAGTTATTTCTAAATTAACGTACTTTTTTAAAGTTGCACTGCGTTTCTTTCGAGTTATAAGGTTCAAGCTTTCTTCAATAACATTTTAATAACTTCTTAAAGTTTTGTTATTCATTAGAAAAGTTTCATAATACTACTTACTATAATACACACATCGAAATGGACCAAAGTTTTAATTACAAGATTTTTTACACTATAAAGTAAAATACGTTATTTACAAAGAGCTACAATATTAGCTACACATTATGAGTTTTTTTTTCGTTACTCTGAAACTTTGAAATAAATTAACAGTTTGTTAAATTTGAATATCCAAACACTTGTCGTAGAAAAACTGTACACCCAGTAAATTATAAAATCCAATTAATTTTTTTCACTTTATAACATGTATATGCATACGGCTGAACACGCAAAATCTGTTTTATCTGACTTTATTACATCATGGAAGTGTTATTTAATGCTTGTTTTACCTTCTATTACTTAATGGTTTCTTTTGCTATATAAAAAATATTTAAATTTTATTATGATTATAAAATTTGTGTTAATATATTTATAATTCTTGAGTATAGATACATTCATAAATAACACATTATTTTTTATATATTCGAATACGTTTACATGTAGTTTGATAAACTATTTGACAATTTTTTTATAAAGGAAGTTTTTACTGTAAATTTAATAGCGGTAATTAAGCGTTGACCGAGTTAGTGAATTGCACTTTTAGCAAATAACACGTAATCGCCTCACCGCGTAAAGTTTAATTGAAATATAAGTTAAAATCAATCACAACCATCCGTATATGATCCGAATTATTTATTTCAGAAATAACTACAAAGTACAATACATATATATGACGTATAATTAAAATATTTATTTAGTTCATTTTATTTGTTTTTCGTATTGTAACAATTATAGTAAATATTAATGGTTGATATCAATATTTTCTATATTATCTTAGTTTGCAAAAAAATACTAAATTCGCTGAATTACGACGATAGATAAAAAAAATTATTTTTAATGTGGTTCATTTAAATTGAAGAAATTTGTTTAAATTAATTTATTCCATATTAATTATCTCGTAATATACAGTTAGTATATTTTGTTCCCATATAATTATAATTCTACAATAGAATTTAAAATATGATAAAAAACAAAATCTATATTTATTTAGTGCTTTATCTTTAAACGTTACAAACTCACTTTTAGTGATTTTCAAGTAATTTGTAGAGGTCTCAGAAATTCAATCATTTTTATTCTCACCTCTAGAAATTGATAATAGTTTCTTTTATTTAAAATGAAGATAATTTAATATAGTAATTTTACTAATAAATGGATCGAAATATTGTTCCTATATTAACTATCGTGTACACATGGCACAAGATTTCTTAGGGTAGTCAAAGTTGAACTATGAATATTAAACATTATAATTGACAAAGTAAGAAATTTCATACAATAATAATATATTAATATACTAGATATAACAATAATAGCTATACAATAATTTAAAATCAAATATTCTGAGCTCTTTTACTTTAATTGACGTTAATGCGTCAATATTTACATAATTATAGGTATTTAAGATGACTTATATTTATGAATATAGAAATTTGATTACTTCCACGCATTGGACACTGCGTCGTTGAAATAAACATAACCATACTTCGATCTCATCACAAAGCTTCTTTAAATTTGTAATATTTCGAGTTGTACAGGATTGTTGATTAAACGTGACACGACCGTATTACCCACACTTCCGATACACGACATTGTACAGGTAGATTAAGTAGCGTTTCGTAAGGGTTATTGCTCACCTGCTGGATTCGAGAGACAACCATCTCCATTTCACACTCGGGGAAAAGGAAGAAAAAATAAATTCGGGTAGCTACGGCAGCTATATGCGCGACAGCGTAACTTGTTGCCCACGGTTTATATAAGTATGCAAGCTCGCGTGGTTGTGCGTGTGCGTGTGCGCGTCCGAGCGTGTGTGCGTGTGCGTGTGTGTGTGTGCGTGTGCGTGTGTGTGTGTACGAAAAGGCCAGAGCGCAGTGTAAAACGCGAGCGAGCCGACAGCTCGGGGGAAACTGGAGAAGTGCACGCGTCTGTGTTTCTCCCACGTGTAGGCGCGGCCCCGCAGCCTCTCTCGCATCCCCTTTGATGCTGCGCGGGCGCTACAGGGCTGCGTGGTGTGTGCCCCCTCTCCACCCGCCTTAGCTGGATACCCAAGAGTCAGTTACCCACCGACATTTCCTTATGGTATTCCGTTCACCACGCTCCCTGGATATTATCCATTTATTCTCTATCGTATTACTAGGACACTACTTACGGGACTTTTATTTTACTTACTTATTTCTTATTCGATACTTATATTACACTTTATCGAACCTCCTTATCGGATGTAAGCGTTATTCCATTTTTCTTTCTATCGGGCATTTCAGATGTATTCTCAACTATTTATTGGAGGTCGGGAAAGAGGTTTACGAAGAGGTTCACGATTTCGTTTACGTTGTTGTAGTCGACCTTTTTATTTGACTTTGACAGTATCGAGTGATTGATTACTATTTAATTATTATCAATCAAGCGCAATCAACTTAATATAGAATAATCAGTGATCCAAATATCACGTTAATATAGGTAAACATTCACTCGAGGATCCGCTTAAGTACATACAAATTAGGACGGATACATATCGATCGTGCACAAAATGAAATTGACAATCTCATCGTCCGTCCGTTCCATCCCTTCCTTCAATTATTGTCTGCGCACAGATGTATATATGTGCACCAATATGTGCACTTGATTGAACGCGTATATGCATTTGTAGATAAATTAATATGTATAATAATTGTGGGAACTGTAGTTGCGTATCATTGAGGGTAACTAATTACGGGATGCAAAATGTCTAGAATCGTCGTCAGGTTTACAAGGATGTCGACAAGTTTATGTACAACGATGGCATTTCCTGTTCTATAGGTATAGAGTGCACGAAAATCCTGCAAGCGTCGGTATAAGAGCGGTCGCTGCGCCTGCGCACACGCTGATCGATAAGCGCGCCCGTTAGCCGGGCTTTCATCTCTCTTTCTCTTTCTCATTCTCTATCTGTACCTCTATCTCTATCTCTTTCCTCTTCCAACTGCTCTTTTCTATTTCGGTAGATGTGTATACGTATCCATCTACATCTACACCGAATGCAATTGTATTCTCGCGAATGTAGGCTGAGTGGATTTCGAGGGAAGGATGATGATTCACTAAATCCGAGGGACCGGAAAAAGAGACGATTCCGTACCTTCGAATCCGTGAACTCATTAACACATCCATGGAATTCAGATGTCGTGGGAATTACGATAGTTCGATAACTTTACTTTTTCTTTCTTTCGGAGCTATATATTTATTTAACCTTTTTCTGGACGTTACTTTTCCGAAAGATTATTTATTTTTAATTGTTTGATCCTATAATAATATAGGATTCCTATAGACTGTACCTGATAATATAATTATGGAAATATATAAGCGTTGATCTATAAATATGGAAATATTACTGTTTCGTTATCTTTTTTTATTTGAACGTAAAATATTGCGAGAAATAAATATGTTTATACGTTAATACTTAATCATTTTACGATTATGACAGTTATTAAACTATAACTAATTACATCTTTCCGTCCTTGCGTTGTTATTAACTTTTTCCATAAAATTGCTTGATGCGAGATCCATGGAAATATCTTTTGGTTTTAACAGGCTAAAAATAAATGATAAAATCTTATTATTAAGCATATTGTTCAAAGAAACAATTATAGTTATTCTCTATTTTATAAGTTGAAATGGTAAAATTAAACTCTTAACCCAAAAATAGTATAATAAGGATAATACTGTCTTTCACCCTTTATGGCTTCATTGAAAGGATTATTTATCAATTTCTCGAAGGCTAGGTAAGTTTTTTAATTTAAATAAAAAAACTACCTGGCCCTGAAGAAATCAATAAATAATCCTTTTAATTTTTAAACAAAAAGTAGTATCCCTTTTCTGGATGTACATGCCAAAGCTTCAGAACTGAAGTTTCAAACCAACTTCCAGGCCAAACACTCATTAAAACCTCCGGCTCCGTAAAGGTAACGAATTACAAGTCCATCGATCGATACTAACCTCCGAATAATAGGTGACACGTGGTTTGGATCAAGTTGATCGAGTTCCTCCGTTTCCCCTACGAAGTAACTCGTAATCGAAGCCAGAACAATGGTAATTACGCTACCTATGAGCGTGAAATATAAAATAGCTATTTTAAAAATGAAGAATGGTTCTTCTTCGGGCATTAGAGGAGGTAACATCGTGGCTTCGTGACCAACAACCGTCTCGTTCAACGGGTATGGGCAATTTTCCACGGAGGTGGGTAAACTCGGATTACGAATCCTCTTGTGGGCGACTTGCCATTGCGTACCACCTACTAGCCATGCCATGAACATCAAGGAAACGCAGGCGCCGGTGATCGCGCCCTTCTTGCCCACCCACGGACATAACATTCCTAAGATGAACAAACCTAAAAGTGGCCCTTCGGTTGCACTGTTCAAACTGTAGGCCATTTCGAAAACCGTGCCCAAACGTTCGATTATGAAGATTAAACCGATAGTGATCAGCCCTATGATGACCGATGTTGCCTGCGTACGGAAACAAATGTTATTTTTAATTATTTTAATTACAAGGATTTTGGCTAACCTTTTCTTTTCATGGGTAAATACGTTGAAATGACGTATTAATATTTTTTCCGTTATATCTTCATTTATCTCTATTTCTTCTCTTATTCGTAAATTTCGAAGTTTTAATTATAAATGGTCTTACAATTTTAAAAATAATAATAATTACTGATGCTGAGCACGTAATACTCTGTACAATATTCGTTATTTATAAATATTATAATTAACTATCGCATTACGTTATATTATTAAAATACCACAATTATTTTTAATTATTTAAAAATTAGTGCGAAATATTAATTTTTAATTTTGCTATTAAATGCCAATATCATTATAGTGTCTACATTTGAATATTATACAAAAAAAACCTTCAAAAAAACAACATTGAAAAAAGTAAGATAAAAAATTGATGAATTTTTATAATTGCTATACCAGTAATGCGCGTGTGTATGTGTGCGCGCGCGTGTGTATAAATAATAGTATTATGTGAACTACATTTGAATCCTTTTTTTAAATTCTAGAGATTTGACACAGATACTATCCTCTACATACGTTGTCATATCGTAAATATAGTGAAATTAAAGTGACTACTTTCGCTAATTGCATTGTGCGTCAGAACAAAGCAATATAGTTCATTAATTTACTATTGAATCTTATTCTATTTAAAAATCAGTTTTATTCGGGTGAGTGAATTCGATTGGAATTATTTAACTAAAAATAATCTCTGTCGAAAATTGTACGAACCTTCATAATGTTAGCTGCGTTGGCGTCTTTGTTAGGTCCATCAGCGATCCATTGATCAATGAAGTTTTCATAAATAGTACCGGAAAGCGTATTTAGACTTGCGCTCATCGTTGATAGCGCCGAGCTGGCAAGACCAGCGAGAAATATACCCGGAAGACCAAATACGTGTCCAGCGATGTCCATTACAAAGTACGCCAGAGTTTGATCATTCCGGTTTACTAGCTTCATTAACACAATTCCAATGTATAATACAAGGATGAAAGATATTGTACATAAACAAAACAATGATCACGCATGATTTGTACGATTATAGTTAAGATTTAATTATATTGTTTAATACGATTTACCTTTGCTTTGTACGGATCGCAGTCGTGATAACGTGCATACATAATGATACCTGCATAAACGCAAGCAACTTGCAAAGTAGCCCAACCAACGGAGGTTAATATTATAGCTCTAAAAACCATGAATAAATATTTCAATATCGAGAAAATGCTTTTATAGTATATATTGACGCGAGTTACTTTTTAACGTCAACCTCCTTTTCAATAGCTAAATATCTTTGAATGTATTTCTGTCCGAGTCCAAATCTACTCAGCATTGTAAACGTCATGCCGATTGACATTGCCCAAATAGTATTTCTATCGAACGGGCTTGGGTTCAAACTAAAAGCATTGAATAACGATTTAACAGGTGAAGTTCTTAACTATTCCAGTATAAAAGAATAAAGTTTATAAAATTTGTATTTTAGAAGCAGTACATAATTAACACTGTATTATTTTTACTCAAAAAATTTGATTCGCCCTCCTTTATCTGCTATTTTCCATGCCTGTTCAATGCCGCCGACAGCTTTAACTCCTAGAACTAAAAGTGACGCTAATCCACCGATTGTAAAAATAAACTGCAACGTGTCCGTCCATACAACTGCCTTAACACCGCCCTGTGCAAAATACAAGAACCCAATTAGACGATAATGTCAATATTGTCAATTGAACGCTTTATCAACGCGTCATTTACTTATATACGACATTGTAATTTTGAATATATTTAAATATAATTTAAGATATTTGCGAAGCAACAAAATTATGTCAAAAACAAGAATAAAATGCAGCACAATATAATAATTAGGTATTATAATAATGTATGTATACGTATTTGTATAAAGGAAAACTCACCAAAGTCGTGTAAGTAATGCAGATTAAACAAAAGAAAGGTGTTATCATATGCAAATTGTAAGTAGTAACTTGTGAGAATGCAAGGGCAGGTGTGTAAACTACGACCGGTATGTAAACAAACAATGAGATCGTGTAAAGTGCAGAGGCAAAAACTCTTACACTCCTAGAAAATCTCAACTCCAAATATTCGTAACAACTGCATACTTGCAATTGATGAAATACCGGCATTGTCACGTAAGCGGACGTCAATCCTATCAGTATTGCTGCAACAGTAGCTGCAAAGTATTGACTGCCATGTAAATAAACTTCTGTTGGCACTCCTAGGAACGTGATTCCTGAGAGAAAACTTTTTCAAACAATAATGGGTTATTCAATTAAATTTTACTTTTTCTGGATAATTATCGTAAACTATAAAGCTAACTTTTTACTTAGATTTTACATATAATATACCTATATACAGTTGTCTAGGCTCTACTGTATATATATTCATTTATAATAGAGATTGAGTATTCCAAAAGCTTAAGAGCAACTATATTAGTACATTTAAATCTCCAAAGAAATAAAATTCGGCTTATCGGTAAGCCAGTTTTACCACCTGCACCTTACCGGCATAAAATCACATGAAATTAGACATAGTTTATTAATCAATGCAATTTTAAGAGAATACTGGTGCTTATAAATAATCTATTCATGTGTTAAATTTGAAGCGAAAATATTTATCGGTTTTTGAAAAACCTCTTTGAGGTTTCTCTAAAAGTAATGAATATTTTTTTCGAAATTTTACACTTTCTTCACTGGCGTATATTAATTGAAAATTATTATCGTTATGTAAAAATAATAATATAGTAGGAATTACCTTTTGCAATAATCGATAAAGATTCTATAAACAATACTTTTTGTATTTGATTGATTTGTTGTCAATCGAAGCAAATTTGATTAAATTAAAGAACTTTCTTGATTTTTATTGAATATCCATGAAAACACTGTTAAATTTCTGGATAAAATTAGATGTAATCGGATTTTACTGACAGTTTACCCTTTAAAAAATAAGTATAGTTAAATTTTTTAAATTGTGATAATATTAAATTTAAGGGAGGAAAAATAAAATAAAATAGTAAGTACAGCGTTGTCTATTTGACATTCATTTCGACATTATTAAATATATATTTATTTAAGTATTTAGTATTGATCTTGGATTGTAGATGGATTAAATAATTGGTAAAGACAGAGAATCCGTTTTCTGTTTCAAGTACGCACGTATCGCTCAGTGAAAACTGCCCGCAAACATAGTTACTTGATTCGAGGTTTCGTAAGTCAATTTCACGCGATGTGATTGCACGACTGCGTCAGACACTCGAGCGAGCCCGAACTATCTTGAAAATGTGAAAACCATCTTTTTATACTGCTTATTACTTTTTTACTCAATCATTTAATACAGATTTATATTTTTTATGCGACCTTACACAATTTGACACTTGCCTCTTATAGATATATTTCAAACAGTGAGTAAAACAGTAATGATTTTTTAATTCTCATTACGTTGCGTTAAAATTTTTAACGGATAAATAATGCCAAAATAGTGTTATTTACTGTTTCTATTTCGATGCTCGTTTAAAATAAATATGGAACTCAATAACATTTACATTTCATCTCTTGCGCTATTCCAAAAATAGAATCATAGAATATAGTCCAAGTAATTTAAGTGTCAAGGGGTTGAAAATCCAGTTATGAAATACATAGAACGGTTAAATGGTATGTATATCTAAATGCATAAATTAAGAAAGACATTAAACGCATTTTAAATGTCTAAGGGAATTGTTTAAACATAAGTGATATATTATAAGATCAAAGGAAAAAGATTTACTTTGTAGAATTAATATATCGATGTCCGCAATAACGGAAATGCATTAAAAATGTTGATCGCTATAGTATACGTTTGTGTATTAATAAAGGTAGCACGACGTATTGTTACACTTTAGACTAAGTATGTGTCAAGGGGTTGAAAATCCAGTTATGAAATACATAGAACGGTTAAATGGTATGTATATCTAAATGCATAAATTAAGAAAGACATTAAACGCATTTTAAATGTCTAAGGAATTGTTTAAACATAAGTGATATATTATAAGATCAAAGGAAAAAGATTTACTTTGGAGAATTAATATCTCGATGTCCGCAATAACGGAAATGCATTAAAAATGTTGATCGCTATAGTATACGTTTGTGTATTAATAAAGGTAGCACGACGTATTGTTACACTTTAGCCTAAGTATATCCATTTCATTTCAATTTACTTTAAATCTAATTTCAATATTTGCTATATAAATAAAAGCTGACATCTTTATTTACATTCTTAAATCATTTAATTTGACCTGAACTGTGATTTTAATACAAATATGTTTGGAATGACAACTTTATATTATAATATTCATTTAATGAAACATATAGCTTTTAATTATGACAAAACTCACATCGTAAATAAAAATTATTAATTATTTAATATAATAATAATTTAGTTTTAAATATTGTTATGAAAATGCCGTGATTAAGGAAAATAAAAACAAACCTTGCAAGTATACTGATTGCAACTGGTATATAATGCATGTGTTTCCCACCATAAAGGTATTCCGAAGCACTGTTTTGTTTGCTAAACATAGCAAAATACAAACCAATTAAGAGGCTCACACCGAGCATTGTACCGAATAAACAATAATCCGACCATTCGAAAATTAATTGTTTCATTTCTACAGCGGGAGCTAAAGTAGTAATAATCGATTTCATTTTTTCACGTTTGATTGATCGCGAATGTTTCGTTCAATAACAAGGTCTATACAAAAATGGACAAATCATAACTTGATCCAACACCCGAAAAACAAGAACACAAGTGAATAACTGAAATACTAATTTTGATTACAAGAATCTTATTCATTAATGTTTGATTCATGATAAGGTCTATTTATACGCTGTTAAAATGGGATTACTTTTACAAATACACGTAATAGAAGTTTACGTAATAATGTACATTAAGTATTTTCGACTTTGAAGAATATTTTCCTGACGGATAAAAGGTAGAATATTTTTTAACAAAAGAAAGTGTTGTAAATTTTATTTGATACAATAATAATTAATTATTATTAATACAATTAGAAACAAAAACAAAATTATTCGTTTTAAAAATATCAATGAGTATTAGTATTGCAAATAAAATCATTTTTAAATTTTGGCAATTTATTCTATAATACAATAATATTTTATATTCTCAAAGAAATTGAATTTAAATTTTTTACTTTTTATGTAAAATAATTGTACAATATACTTTTGTTTTAGAAATTGACGCTGATGTAAATATCTGCAATTATTAAGGAAGGTTAAGTTCCGTCACGTGATGGAGTTGGACTTTCCTAAAATCGTTAAAATAACTATCGTGCACAAGTTATGTAGTAAGTGTAGGATACCTTGATTATTGCGCGTATCAAGCACCAAAAGCAAGATCTCCACGTACACATTGCAGGTCGTGGACGAACTCGCAATATACCTTTTAATTAATTTTATTAAACATATTCTATTTTCTCTTAATTTACATTGATTTTCTAAAAATAATAAAAAATTTTAATTTATTAATCAATTTAATCTTGCACGAATTCGGAACTTTTATTGAAAATTTAAAAAGTCTTAAAAAGTTCAATATCGCAGTTCATAATCTTGTTAGCTACTGTAACTATTTTAATAAGCAAAAATTGTATAAACGTATAGCTTGAAGAGGATGACGAAAAATCATCAAATGTAGTAACATCTAATTAAAATTGTCGTTTATTCATCAAGATCGGATAATATTCTCTTGAAATAGAAATTGTATAGCTTATGTTTGCAGCTAATAAGACTATTTTCATAAAAGTGTTTTTGGTAGTTATTGTTATCATTATTTACAACAATACGCTATCTCCAGTTTATTTTTATAGTTTTTGGTAATGTCATGTATTTTTTGTTAATGGTCATAGTGCCTTTAAATTTCGTATTACTTTTGCTTGAATATATATATATATATATAGATTTGTAACAATATTGGAAAAAGTTAATGGACTCTTTCATATAGACAACATTACGTCTATCATCAAAATGGTCTTAGACATATATATTGTTACCTTTTGAATTGTTAAAAAATTCGTTATTTCTATTTTTTTAAGGACTATTTTAGTTCGTTATAAATAGATATAGTTTACATAAAAAAATATTGGTTAACCGTTTTTGCTTTACATTTTATCATCGTTATAGTCTAGAATAAAGAAACATATTTTTTCAGAGTGCGCTTTTATCTGGTACATTTTACGCCAAGGTATATAGTTTTAACTACACGCCGGCATATGCATATTAAATTCTTACTTGCGTGGTTGCTTCTGAATTTTGTTCACTTTAGAAATTTATCCGTTATTTCAGTAATGGAGGTGGCATGATTATATCGCTTACATTATAACATTTATATTTTTTTTTGCTACACGCTCTCGTCATATTTAATTAAATATTCTGTATCGAGATGGTATTTTAAAATGTCATAACTCATTGTTTGAATTATTATGCAATTGGTATATCGCAAAATTTCCCGTACTCCGAAGTAAGAAATTTGCTGCAGGAATTTTAAGTAAAATGCAAAACTTGTTACAAAATAAAGATTATTTTAGGGTAATATTTATTACCTTTATCAAATTTACTACAGTTATGAAGTATATATTCTAATACAGTTATGAAGTATATATTCTAATAGTTATGTAAACAATGTTTGTTTGTAGTTTTTAAATAAATCATATATTCGAATTCTCTTGAAGTGCTTTAGTTTTCAATTCAATAATTTTGTTTCATTTTTACTCATGTGATCATTCTGGCATTTAGTGCTTGTTATGCTTAAAGATTTATTAACTTCATTCGCAATGTTCTCTCATTACAGGCTATTAATTATACAAGGGTCGCAATCATCGAAATAGAGTAGAATAGTTGTTTGTGCATTATTACGCAAGCTCTACAATTTCTGAAAAGAGATTTGAATTTCTCGTGTATTTGTAAATAATATTAACATACGAGTTCACGTCTTTTAGAATTTGTATTCTTTGATAAATTGGTACAAGTTAAAATAAAAGTAACTTGGAGGATCGGTATAACTTCTGGTACCGGATAGCCAACAGGTTTAATTCGTAGGTATACTAATTATTATAGATAATTCCATTAAATAACATTTAGACGATTATTCTCGGTCGACTATTTATTTCTCATTTCAACGTTATGAGATCAAACATATTTTCATTACCTCGTACATTGACGAGTAATTGGATAATTTTCTATTATTAAGATGAACGCAGTTCAGTTTTTTCGTGAACAAATGTGAGAGATGCTGTTTTCTCGAAGTTTTACAAATATTATTATATTTTCTTTCGAAAACTAAAGTGTTGAGTAGAAAGGTGAAGGAAAGGACTGTGATTGTGAGTCGTTTCTTCTAATCGTAGTTTATACAGCTTTGGTTTGTCACCTAATGGACTGGTTACAATTCGCTCTACCCTTCACTGAATTATACGTGTTTTGTTTTGCGAAACTGGACGTTTGCACAGTACTATTGAATATTGAATAGATAGAATATGAAAAGAAATGTAAAGAAGCTACTACCATTTAATTTTTAATACATAAATAAAGTAAATAACTTATTTTTTGGTAGAATTAACGATTGCTTTAACGAGTCAATTTGATTGCCTAATTGCACAACAAGTTCACTCTTATTGCTTTCCAACTTCTGTGAGTATTAAGTTAATTAATTATCCATTCTTGTTACTATAATAAATAATAAATAATTTATTGTAAATAATTATAGATACAAAATGACAGGGTGACATAATGACAAGTTGATAAACGCATTGTGAAAATGTTAAGGTAAAAATCTTTTTGTTGTTGACCATTATGTATTCAATATTAGTAATTATTATTAATAAAGTTTAGCACCTGAAGATGGAGACAAATATGTCTCCGAAACGTTGTGCAATTAGACAATCAAATTGACTCGTTAAAGCAATCGTTAATTCTATACCAAAAAATACAACTCACGAGTGTGAAATACAATATAAATAACTTATTGTTTATTATTAATATTACACAGTATTAATAAATAATACAATAAATGATATAATTTATCTTGTTAAAGTTATACCACGTATATAAAGGTTATCCGCGACATTGATATTGTTAAAATAAGCAAGATGATGATGATGGTAAGGATACAGATTTTTTCACATTATAGAAACAAGTGTTTTAATTTTAAAACGAATATTCTATTCATATAAAATATTTACAAAAGTAGCCACACATTTCCAAATAATCTACAAAATTCAATTTAATAAATTTTTAAAGCGTTAAATAAACTAAATAGTTTTTTAGCCATATAGCTGGTAATAGGAACATATATTTAAGTACCCTATTATTAGAAGAATACCATATAAATCTTAGAAAAATCGATCAAAAATTGGTCGAATAGTTGCACAAACACTATTTCATACATATACATACGAATCCATGTATAGAAACATTTTAGGCAGTACCTTAAATTATTTTTAGGACACATATTTTTTGTTTGTACATTGCTATATAAAATAAATCAATTTTTGAGTTATCACATATTTTGCGATGGTGAAAAATATATAAGGCATTCCACCTAAATAACTATATTTTATAGTATAAAATTCTAATATACTTGCAGATTATAATAATTTTTACTATATTTTATAGCAAAGATTAACACATTTTGAATAATTTTGAGGACAATTTATTCTAGAAATTACTATAATATACATATAAATATTTGTTATAAAATATGATAAATCTGAGTATGTGACAACTTTATTATAAAATTAAATGATTTCTATGAAACCATTTTTGTGAGTTGTACCATCGGTTATATCAGAATACTATCAGCTTTTTTAATAGTGCCCCTTTTTAATCATTCTTCTTATTTGTTGCCTGACAAAGGTTTCTCAGTCAAGCCATGGCACACCGCTCATTAAATACTCTATTTTTACATTCTTGATTATTTAGTCGTTTATAGCGAAGAGCAATGTGAGCGTTTTCAACACGGAATACAAATATGAAGATGACAAATATAGACATATAGTTATTTTAATTGTCTTATTAAAGAGCTAAAATCTTACAAGAAAGTATAGCTATTTTGTTCAATTTTTTATAATTTTTAACAATATTTTTGAGATTTACAGGATGGATGAACTGTTATCCTATAGTCGAACTTCAGGCTCAAACTCGCCGTGTAAAAGTAATTAACATAATGCTACATCGAGATCAGACAACTTTCTCTGCGTGTACCAGTGTAACATTATAAAATTCTGTTTCAGTCAATTTGCACGTATCCATGCAAATTAATTATGTGGATTCTATATTACATATTACAAATGTAAATGTTAAATAAAATATCAATTATTCTGCGTATGTATGGATCTCCTTTATAGGTACTTCAGCATAAAATTTCTTTTGTGGTAAAAACCTGATAATAAATGATAATAAATATATACTAATAATAGTAATATGATTTTTCACAAATGTAAGGTGATATTTTGTATTATATTTAACAAACCTTCGGATAACTGGTGAAATGTGATTAATATCGACTTTCGATAAATCCGTTTCTCCAACAAAGTAACTTGTTAAGCAACCCACAAAGACTGCTATGAGTCCACCAATAAGAGTAAAGTACGATACAGCTATGCGATACAAAATCATCGGTTCGTCTTCGGGAGTTACTGGAGGTACAAACGTTGAATTGTGGAGTACTAAAGTCTCGTTGAAAATATTATTACAACCTTCGGTAGACGTTTCAAGAGTTGGGTAGCGAATCCTGTTATTTAAGATGTGCCACTGGGTTCCGCCAATCAGCCAACCCATAATTATGAGCGATACGGACGCACCTGTCATTGCTCCTGTTTTCCCGACCCAAGGAACAAACAGACCGAGAAGAAATAATCCTAAAAGTGCTCCCTCGCAAGCGCTCGAAGTAGTCATAGCCATTTCGAAAATTGTACCTAAATGCTCGATGACAAAGATCAGACCGATTGCGACGAATCCCACGAGAATGGAAGTTCCCTAGATATAGATGACATTTTTTTAGTACAATTGATAGTTTTGCATTATTTAACGTTTTTCTTAATAATTCATATAAGGTTGAATAAGATACTGTTTACTTACTGTTTGTTACTAATTACACTAATTGTCTTAATTAATTATTGTACGATCTATAAGGTCTAACTCTTTGTTCTTTTATCGTTACTATTATTTTGTAGAATATTTATATTATGTCTTGCAATAAAGTGTACCCAATTAACGGTAAGTCATACGATAATACAGTGTCATCTCTTGGCAGTTAAATATTTATAATTATAGCTACTTAATATAAATATATAAAACTTTTAAGAACATATTAAACAGATCTTATAGGTATAGTATTTTTTACACAAAAAGATATAGGAAATAAAAATTATAGTTTAAATTAAATGTTTGAATTGTTGAACCTTCATAATGTTTGCTGCGGTAGCATCCTTTGTAGGGCTTTCCGGAATCCACTTGTCAATAAAAATATCGTAAATAGCCGCAGGTAACGTGTTTAAAGTGGCACTCATAGTAGATAACCCAGAACTGACTAGACCAGCAAGAAATACTCCTGGCAACCCAGGTATGTGCCCAGCAATGTCCATTACATAATACGGTAATGTTTGGTCACTTTGATCTATTAACTTTATGAATAAAATTAATATTTTGGAGTTAAATTATTTATTTAAATAGATTCATACTATACATTTTTATAAAAAACATTGGTAAGTTTAAATTATAATAAGGTATATAAGTATAGGTGACATGTTGCGAGCAAAATGACTTTTTTATTACGAATGTTTGCATCTACGTCACTATTTTTGACAGTTTTTAAATATCCCACATACGTTTAATTTCAAGTTCACGTTGTGATTTAAAAGATCTTAAAGAGGAAATAACATATTTTTTAATCTCTTTCTCACGTTATGAAAATCGGAAATATATCCTTATACGAGTTGTGTCAGTGGCACCCCTGCTTAAATTTTCTAATTGACCGAGGTGCGTTTCCACCACTCTACCATTCTGTCGGTTTCAACAAAATGTGATTTTCAATATTTTTTTCAATTTAGCCTCAAATTGATATAAAACCTGACAAGAGCCTCATTATTCTAATTTATTTAAAACTTATTTTTGGTCGCGCGGCTCTTACACTCACTAAATAAAATTATTTATTCATTATTTTATACCTTAGCTTTTAGTGGATCGCAATCATGATATTGTGCGTACATTATAAGTCCCGCAAATACGCAAGCAACTTGTATGAAAATCCAACCAACTGATGTGAGAAGTACAGCTCTGAAATAGAACGATTACTAAGTTTTTATTAAATATAAATTTCAAACTTGTTTTACATTCATATTTAAGTAATTTAATGACTGAGAAATCATAAATATTTTCATAAAATTTTGTTTTGTACTAAAATTTAAAGTATCATGAGAATATTGCTCTTTGTTGGTCAGAATTTTGAAAACAATTAATCTCATTAATTACTACATCAATGACATTGAATAATTGCATCATATCAAAGAGCAATGTATTTAGAATATTTCTTAAATTTTAACTTAAACGACTAATTTATTTAAAACATTACTCATAATGGACATGTAAAACATTTGTAAGGAACGGAATCTTTTCGATATGGATGAGCAAACTAAGTAGTTTCGTTTGGCAACGTTTCTATAAATTTTCTTGATCCTCATCAGGCTATACAATTTATTAATTGCTCAATTGATTACAGAGCGATGTATTAGTGCCTCAATTGAGCTCATAATAGTGTAGCGTAATTTACAGCCAAAATTAAAAGTAAATTAAATGTTAGTTAATCATATATAATGTATTAAACTACGTTGTTATTAATATTTATCAATTAATAAAAGGTATAGCATGATAAAAATGGAAAATAAATTCCCCTCCTTACAAGTCAATTACATATGGATGATATAAATATCTCATTTCTAATTATATAAACAATTACTTTTTCATGTCACTTTCTTTCTCTATAGCGAGGTATCTTTGAACAAATTTTTGTCCCAATCCAAAGCGACTAAGCAATGTAAATGTAACTCCAACTGTTATTGCCCAAAAGGTATCTCGCCTTAGAAGACTTGGATTCATGCTAAAAATTCAAAATCTTTTTATAAGAATTGATTTGAAAATTTTTTTACACATATAGTTATAGTTAATTAAATGTTAAATAATGTACTTGAAGAATTGTATTCGTCCTCCTTCTTCAGAAATTCTCCAAACTTCGGTAATACCACCTATAGATATTAAACCGAGAGTTAAAACCGCAGCTAATCCACCTATTGTAAAAATAAATTGAACCGTGTCTGTCCATACGACAGCTTTTACGCCACCCTGTTGAAAGGAAAAGGCAAATAAAAATAAATAATTGAATAAAATTCTTTCATATTCCGTTTAAGGGGATGCAATACTCAATTAGTTACCTACCGAGCCATATGAGACAATTATATTTAATTAATTAATACATATTTTGAATAAAAGGAAATTATGACATCATTGCCCTGTATACTTGTATAATCTATTTTTCTGCAAAAAGTCAAACAGATATTTTAATTCGTATTAAAATGACATTGGAAGGAAATTTTCACATAGTGGATATTAGGTTATAAAATTTCCTTCCAATCATTCTCGTTAATTATTGCGCGTACATACTTTGCGCTTTGCTGAATTACAGAAGGTACCAATGCGGAGGGCAATGATGTCTTGGTTTTACATTTATTCACGTATTTAATAATTAATTAACAAAATGCGTGTGCCATTACTCGGTCGGTAAAAATTGACTATTACATCTCGGTAATATTCCGTTTAGTCTTTAATCGAAACAACGATATCTTTTTCTTTTACTTTTACTTGCGAATAAAAAAATAAAGAATAAGTACAACAAGAAGTTAGTAGTAGTAAAAATAGATTAAAGTTATTTATGATACACACTGCGGTATACAAGAGTAAGATATTTACTGTTACAAATCTTTGTAGTAAAAAGATCTTGTTGGTTAACTTTTTATAAATTTAATTATTTTAGTATAAAATTATACGAAAACCTCTTAAATCTAAATATTGTTTGATATAGTAAGTGGTTCTATTGTTCAAAAACGGACTATGAAATTTCGATAGTTCTCTTTAAAACTCGTTGCTAATCAATTTAAAAAAACAAAAATTTATCTCACAGTTATTACGCTTAATAACATATTATATTTAATAAAAATTAATGCAAAATGACCGGAAAAATTAGTAGACATTTAGTAGTATGAGAGGATAGTGTTTAAAATATGACATTCGTATATAAGGTGAATCACCGTAAAAGTAGAAAACTTACCATACTGGTATACGCAATGCAAATAACGCTAAAGATTGGAGTAATCGTATGTATTTTGTATCCAGTAACTTGAGCAAATGCAAGCGCAGGCACGTAAACGTACATTGGAACAAGTATAAAGAGAGAGATGATGTATAGAATAGAGGCAAACGTTTTAGTAGTTTTTGAAAACCTCATTTCCAAATAATCGTAGCAGCTAGATAGTTGAAGTCTATGAAACACTGGTAACGTTGCGTATATCGAAATTAATCCAATAAATATTATTGTAATCACTGCTGCGAAGTATTCGCTCCCGTGCAAATAAACTTCCGTAGGGATTCCCAAAAATGTGATGCCAGACAGAAAACTTGAAATTGTAACGGATTTAATGTTATTTAGTTATTTTCTATTGTTCTATAAATTCGAGTTTTATTACATGCAGTCAAAGATAAATATTTCAAAATATATTTCAAGAATTATAATTACAACGTATCTAAAATAGTTAATTTAATGAATATTTTTATTTATTAATTGTAAAATATAACTATCAATTTTAATTTACATATGAAAATGATAATGTATTTTAGTAACTAATTATTAATTATAAAGAAACAATTATTATTATTATAATCTCGCATAAGAGATAAATCAAAATAAAATAAAAAGTGTACAACTAACCTTGCAAGAATACTCGTAGCTACAGGAATATAATTCATGTGTCTTCCACCGAACAAATATTCCGAAGTACTGTTTTGTTTACTAAAAAATCCAAAGTAAATACCGATTAAGATACTAATTCCCAAAAGACCAGAAAATATTAAGTAATCGATCCATCCAAAAACTAATCGTTCGATCCCCATTTTCGATTGACAGAACTACACACATATACTTATTTATGATCTTTTCGATACGAAAGCCAGACTGTTAGTAAGGCAGATGAAAAATCGAATAATATTACTACTACAGAATATTGACGAAAGATGTTAATTATGTGCAAGCTTGAAAACGAAGTAGGGATGAGAAATCATTCAGAAAACGAGTGGTATTACCTGTCTGATAAATCAACCTTTATGTATTTAGATAAGATTAGTTGCATTTACACTTATGTATAGTACTATTGAAGTTGGAATTTTCTTTTTTTATTAACAATGACATTGGAATTGGATTTTAGTAAAAATTAACTTATGCAACTCTCACGTCTGATGTTGAATTTAAACCATGGGAGCTTGCAAATTGTTTTATAGTAAATATTAGAATTTTTTTCTCAAATGTCATGGCAAAACAATAGTTTTACAACTTTTGAAAAAAATTGTATATTTGATTAATATTTAGTTGCAATGGTTCTTAATTCATTTCATTGTTTTTGTTAGTGCACGCAACTAAAATATACTTAGTTACGTATAAATAATCTGTATATTTTATTATTATAGTATTTACAAGCATTACATACAAAAGTATTGACATTTCTTATAAAAGAATAAATAAGAGTTCACAATGACAATGCACTGAGATTCTTTTATATACATGTTATTAGTTGTTTACAAATTTTTTTTTCTTCTACTTCCTTCAGCGGTACTTCTGCGTAGATTTTTTTGGGTAAAAATCTGTAAGAGAGAATAAAAAAATTATTTATAACCATTAGTCACAAGTATATCAATAAATTCATAATCTCATTAAAACAATACGTAATATATGAAAATAATTTGCATTTAAATAGATATTAAAAATATATTTATTATTATTAAAACCTACGAAAATAAAATAACGTCGTAAATAAAGAATGTCTATTTTCAAAAAATTAATACATTACTTTATAGGTATATTTTATTAAATATATAAGATTAACCTAATATTCGTCTTCGATGTTTGTATTTTAACGTACAAATTTTAATGACAATACTGCGCGCTCAATCATGTTAATTAATAATCACTATTCATGAATTCAAATTAGTATATATAATCTTATTTACAATTAATGATAGTCGTGTAGAAACTTTGTTGATACATGGTTCAGTGATTATGTAAAATCCTATAATTTATATTATTTAATTTTTTATTTTATAGAAGTATTAGTAGAATCTATTCAAATTTTAAAAAGCGTTAAATTATAATAAATACATTACACACTTTATAATATCAATTAAAATAAATCGAATATTACCACAGAAAATATATTTTGTTAATTTATTTTTAAACAGACAGAGTGTATTTGTAGGTTAATTATTTCCACAGGTTTATTAATTTTTTATATAATTAAGTAAATGTGTAAATATTTATTTGTAAAGTATCTGCTTCTGATCTTAAAAACACAATTTAATTTTCGTTAATTTTCTTTCCGCGAAAATGAAGATATATGTCGACAAATAGTATATTTTGTATTAGTTTACTCAAATAAATAAAAAATTATATATATATCTAGATATGCATGTA
>CM047429.1:42082004-42179504 GCA_026168455.1 Theocolax elegans | reverse complement strand
TCCTTACATCAAAAGGATTTTGGATTTATAATTTAGGAAATCCTTTAATCAAAAGGATTTTGGATTTATAACTAAAGAAAATCCTTTAATCAAAAGGATTTTGTATTTATAACTAAAGAAAATCCTTTAATCAGAAGGATTTTGGATTTGAAGACAACAAATTCTGCAATTCCAAGGTTGATTTTGGATTCATGATTTGACGAATCATAAATCTCACAACCCTGACTGGCACTACATCTCTCTGAGCTCGATCGACGTGCGTGGGAATCGAGAGTAATGGACGAGGGTTTAGAAAGCCCTCCTGTGCCCGATCTTTAGTCTGTTTTAGTCACGATTATTATTGTACTGCGGCTTTCATGTCCTATTTATTTATTTATTCTATGTGTTTCTTTTTATCTTTGCGTGCGCCGTTATTTACTTATTTATTTATTTATTGTTTTCTGCGTCTGTACTTGCGTTTATATTTATTTATTTATTTTATGTTACGCTAATTTGTTTTTACTCAATTTTATTTCATTTTATCTTATTTTATTTTATTTTATTTTGTAATCTTGTTATATTTTATATTGTATTTGCCGGTTTTATTTTATTTTTGTTATGTAATATTGATAGTTTGTTATTTTATTTTATTTTATTATTGTTATCACATTTTTTACATTATTTATATTTATTATGGAATTTTCCGGCTTTTATCTACTTTGATTTTGTAACTACTGTGTATACGGGGGTTTCCCTAAAATACCAATAAACGAATCAATCAATCAATCTCTCTCTATCTCCATCTCTCATTCTCTCTCTTTCTCTCTATGTCTCATTCTCTCTCTTTATCTATATCATTCTCTCCATCTCAATCTCTTACACATTCTCTATCTCTCTCCCTCACTCTCTCTATGTCTCCCTAACACACCATCTCTCACCTCATACTTCCTTACTCTCTCCCTCTCACAGTCCTTCATTATTACTCACTCTCACTCTCGCACTCCCTCTCTATCTCGCACTCTATCACTCACTCTCTCTCTCTCTCATTCTCGCTCTCGCTCTCTATCCCCATTCACTCTTTCTTCTTCTCTCTTTCGTTCTCTCTATCTTTCATTCACTCTTTCTTCTTCTCTCTTTCGTTCTCTCTATCTTTCATTCACTCTCTCTTATTCTCTCTCTTTCTCTCTATCTTTCATTCTCTCTCTTATTCTCTCTCTCTCTCTTTCTCTCTATCTTTCAATCTCTATCTTCATTTCATTCTCTCTCTCTTTCTCTCTCTCTCCCTCTCTCTACCTCTCATTCTCTCTTTCTCTCTATCTGTTTTCCTATCTCTTCCTCTCGCTGTCTCTCTCGCTCTGACTCGTTCTCTCTGACGCCAAGATGATGTTTGTCGGACGGACGGACAGACGGAGAATAAGAGAATGAGACACAGCGAAAGAGACAGTGAGAGGAAGAGATAGAGAGACAGATAGAGAGAGAGAGAGAGAGAGAGAATAAGAGATAGCGAGAGGGAGAGAGAAAAAGAGAGAATGAAAGATAGAGAGAAAGAGAGAGAATAAGTGAGAGAGAATGAAAGATAGAGAGAAAGAGAAAGAGAATAAGAGAGAGAGAATGAAAGATAGAGAGAAAGAGAAAGAGAATAAGAGAGAGAGAATGAAAGATAGAGAGAAAGAGAGAGAGAAAAAGAGAGAGAGAATATCTCCCTCTCTATCTGTCTCCCTATCTCTTCCTCTCACTGTCTCTCTCACGCCAAGATAATGTTTGTCGGACGGACGGACGGACGGTCATTATAATTTATCGGTTTTTTTTTATATCACTTAGTAATTATAATAATAATTTTTTTGTCAGTAATATGATGCCTTAACTTATGTTACACATATTTATCATAAAATATATATGTTTTAAGTATTTTTCGCAAGAATAGGGGAGTTTTTACAAAATTGCTCAAAAAGATAACTTTAATATAATGTAGATATATATAAGATAAAGCACGCAATACCAAGACACTTTTAATATTGATAAAGCAATAATCAATGTTTTAAAATTACAGTAGTAAATTTTTTTAAATCTTTTTAACCTGTTGGTTAATTGACAATATATTAAGATAAAGTACCCAATATCCGGACACTTTTGATATAGGCAAAAGCAATAATCGTTGTTTTAAAACTACAGAAGTAAATTTTTTTAAAAATTTTTAATCTGTCGGTTAATTGGCAATATACTGTACTCATTTTTATGAAAAAACTAACATTCACAAGAAATTTTTAATAAAATAAGTATGATCAAAAAGAAATAATCAAAGCTGCATAAGTCGGACAGCCTATTCCAAAGCGGACTCAGTACCCGGACAAACTATAATTTTAAATGTGTCCGACTACTGCATTGTGGAACGTAAGAGGCAGGTATACTGGAACAAAGTTTGAAATCAAAAAATAACCTCAAAAAACTTTAATTTCGCATTATAATTAATTTACTGCTTAAACCGTCACTATTTTTCCATAAATAGATAAATTATCACATAAATAATTTAAATTAATCCATATTACTTAATACCGTATTTAGCGTAAGTAGTGAGAAATTGGTCGTGTCCCGCTACTAGTCCTAATTTAGCGTTTCTCCCGATATTGGGTCTTTTACCTTATTTATAAAAAAGTAACATTCATAAAAAATTTTTAATAAAATTAAAATGATTTAAAAGAAATAAACAAAGCTACACAATTCGAACAGCCTATATTAAAACAAACCTAGTAATCGGACATATAATTTATAATTTCGGGAGCATTATCGAAATATATAAAAAATCATAAAAAATATTAAATATTAACAATTAATGAATTATGGAACACAAGATATTGTTATGCTGATACATAATCTAAACAAAAAGGTAACCTTAAAAATTTTTAATTATGCATTATAATTAATTGATAACTATTTAAACCATCATTATATTTGCACAAATAGATAAATTATCATGAAAACAACTTAAATTAATCGATATATAAAACTATATTACTATTAATAACGAAAAATTAATCTTGTTCTACTATTAATCTTAATTGTCTGTCCTAATATTGAGTCTTTTATCTTACAATTTATTTTAAATATTACTCGCCATATTACCTCGGTCGCTAACGCTCCCTCGGTTGAATCACATTTTTGAGGTTAGACGTTGATTATAAAGTGTAGTCTTAAATTTATTATTAGTTTATAACAAATAAATTTTAAACGATTTTGATACAATTATTTTATTTTATTTTCAAACCAATTTTTTTCATGTGCTTTAAACTATTAATTTAAATTTGTTGTTATATTATTAAAACAAATAAAAATAAATTATAAAATATTTTATTTTAAAAAATGTATACAATTTATTCCATTTACTCATCATGATATTTAACTGTAACAGTTTATTTTCGAATGTTGGTTTGTATTATTTTCTCTCTGCATTTACAGGCTTGAGAGAATGAACGTAAATATAATGTGTATTAAAAGTTTCAAATATTTGATTTTTCTAACATATATATATATATTTCAAAATTATGTATGCTATAATACGTAAATATTTTAAAATTGATAAAAATATACGTTCCAATATGGCTGCATTAAAAATAAAATAAATAATATAATATGGCATCTCGTATATTCGTATTTATTTTATATATTATGTAATTTTTTTTTATTAATATCTAAACAAATTTCTAAAATAATATCACTTTTTGCAGACAATGTATTCTAACAAGTATTATCAAAATATATTAATTGATATTTAATTAATACTATATTAGACTGTTGAGGATATGTTGAGACTGGAGAGGTTTTTATAAAGAAAAGAATCCACTCACAAATTTTATAATAAAAGAAACACTTTAATTAATTTAATCGCAACACAATAAAACAAAAGAAAAGTCAAGCTTGAAGCGATCGAGGAGGCCGCGCGACCGAGCGGGAAGCGATCAGGGATAAGCCACCGCACTCGCTCGCGTTCGCCTCGCGCATTATTCCGGGCCCAGGAGTGGGGGTTTGCCCAGCACTCGCCTGTCTGCTCTCTCTCCTCTTTCCCTTCCCTTCCTCACGCATTTTGCTCGTAAAACCAACACTCCCTCCCGAGCATATGTGCGTGCATTCAGCTGACTCATATCTTACTTGTATCTGAAATCAAACAAGATTTATTAATCAATCCAGCTATTTATCAATAGTTTTGTCAAGCGTGTATGTGATTCCAAAGGCAGTGCCTTTGTGAATATATCAGCTATTTGCTGATCTGAAGAAATCCAACTTATTTTTACTAGATTTCTGGCAACGCACTCTCGAATGTAATCTTTTCGAACTTCAACCATGTGACGAAGCTTATTCGTACTTTGAACCTGTGCACTAGCTATGGCAGATTGATTATCACACCAAAGTATCATCGGAGAGAAAGATGCATCTCGAATCAAGCTTAAAGAATTATCTAAAGCAATCATTTCTCTACATACGTCACCCATAGAGACTAACTCTGCTTCACAAGTAGACAAGGCCACATACGATTGTTTATGAGTCTTCCATGCAACTGAATCACCAAATAATTTAATAACAAAACCACTCGTAGTGAGTGAACCTTTGCAATCAGCAAAGCTAGCATCTGCATAACCCTGCAGATTATCCAACTTTCCTTCGAACTTAATGCCTAGACTCTTAGTCTGTTTCAAATATCGACAGATTCGTTTTACCATTTTCCACTCTTCATCAGTTGGATTGTTCTGATGCCTACTCAGTACATTCACAGCGTAAGCTACGTCCGGACGAACAGTATTCACCAAATATAGAAGAGAACCCACAATTTCTCTATACAGACCATTTTCTATAGTAACTTTATCATCAAGCTGAGATTCTTCCCTTTCGCGTCTGTTGAGATTTCTTACATGGTTTGTTATCATTGGTGTCTTTTGCGGATGCATTTCACTATAACCGAAACTTTTCAATAATTTATCAATATAACTTTCCAATGAGATCTTTAATGTTCTATTTTGTCTATCTCTTTTAATTTCAATTCCCAAGAAGCTTTTAGGCTCCCCCAAGTCAGTCATCTCGAATTCGAACTTTAATTTAATAATTAATTCATCCAATTTAACTTTACTATTACTACTAATTAAAATGTCATCCACGTACAATAATAAAATCAAAATTTTATCTTTTTCTTTCCAAGTAAATAAACACGGTTCAGAGAAATGCGATGTTAAACCCAGCTTGATTGCCACTTCGGTGAATTTTTCGTACCATCTTTTCGGACTTATTTTCAAACCATACAGAGCACGATGAATTTTACAAACCTTACTTTGCCTAACTTCATCCGAACATTTAATACCCTCCGGTATTTCCATATAAATCTCGTTGTCTACTGTTCCATTTAGAAAAGCTGTTTTCACATCAAGCTGCCTAATTTCAAAATCAAACTTGTTTGTAATCGCCAGAATCGATCTAATCAAAGGTAAACGTGAAACAGGTGCATAAGTCTCATTTAACTCATAAGAGTTTAGATCTTTGAATCCTCTTATAACAAGTCGAGCTTTGTATTTAATGCTATCATTTAATCCAGCTTTTCTTTTCGAAACCCATCTTGAGTCAATGATATTTGGCTTTTTACCATTAGTGATTTGAGGTCTGTCTACTAATGTCCAGACTTCATTATTCTTCATGATTCCAATTCGCTCTGAATTGCCTTTTCCTATTCAAGCTTATCTGGAGAACTCATAGCCTCTCTGTATGAGTTTGGTTTCCTTTGGATTGAAGCAACAAAAGCGTGTTGCTCATTTTCCTCCAGCAGGTTAAGATCTGATTCAAGCTGTTGAGATTCTACTGGTTTTATATTATCTTTTCTTGGGCGTCCTCGTTTTCGCTTTTCTCCCTCCGTTTTTGATATTTCTTTATCTTCTTCATCAAACTTAACAAACCAAGTATCTCGGTTTATTTCTTCCAACGAATTAGCCCAATCTTTAATGCTTCGCTTATTGTATTTGTCGCCAAACACAATTTTCTCGTTAAATCGAACATCTCTACTTTCATAATATTTCCCGTCTCCCGGTTTTAAAAACAAATATCCAGCTGGTCTGTATCCGACAAGTACTACTCTTTTTCCCAGCTGATTGAACTTAGGACCCATCTTTCTTTGCACCTTAATATAAGCGATACAAGCAAAACGTTTCAGTTGTTCTAAATTTAATTTCAATACAGGATTAAATTTTCGCAGGGGTGGTATCATATCATTCGAGCTGTGTGGTGTTCTATTATACACATACACCGCGACATTTAAAGCCAAATCCCACATGTTTTCTGGCAGATGTGTATCATATATCAAAGTCCTAACCTTTTTCTGAATCGTTTGATTAAAACGCTCAGCCACACCATTATGCTCTGAAGTGTCAGGGGTGGCTAAATCTAGCTCAGCTTCGAACTTGTTAAGTACATCCAACGTGTATCCTCCTGTAAATTCCGTACCTTGATCACATCGAATATAACAGAATTTCGCATCGTAACCTAAAAGATTTCTCGAGCTTTTTATAAATGATTCTAAACAATAACCCGTTTCACTCTTACTTTTCATAGGATAAGCCATCGCAAGGCGAGAAAAGTCATCTACAAAAACCGATATAAATCTGTATCCTTTAGGATAAGTAATGGGACTGATTGGACCCATCGTGTCCGAATAAACAATCTGCAACGGTTTACTTGCTCGTTGTCTCGTCGAGCTGAAAGGCAATCTATTGAATTTGGACACAATACAAACTTCACAATTTAATACAGATTCATCGAACTTTACGTTATTTAACCCTTTAATTTCCGTAAACTGTTTTTGAAATTCTTTCAAATATTTTAAGGAAGCATGTCCTAATCGAACATGCCACAACATGGCTTGATTTAAACTATCTACAGTGTCAGTTTTATCTAAATCAGATTTACAATCGGGGTTATAATTTAAAGCTTCATTTTCCAATTTATCTATTTTCCTGTCTCTCAAAGAATTTTCAAAATTTGAATAACTAGAGCACTGCTCGTTGTTATCCGATTCTACTTCCTGATTTCTAATGTTTTCGATTTGCAAATTTTCATCAAGCTTTTCCGAAGTTTCACTATTGGTTGTGTCAGTCTTTTCGTCAAGCATGTTCTTTTGGTGATAACTATCTTTTTCCAAATTGTATACGTTCCGTCTAGTAGTTACATAAGCTACTACTTTATTGGTTTTCAACCTTTCCTTTTCATTTTTCTTCGAACTGTTGGATTCTAATTCTATAACCCAATAAGGTTTCTTATAAATTCCCGATACAAAAATTTCCTTGGATATAGGATCAAATATATCAACCCGATGATTATCTAAATAAACACTTAGCCCTTTATCAACAAATTTTCGCAGCAACAGTAAATTTTCAGATAACGACTTTGCACAAATTACATTTTTCAAGCTTAATAATTTATCCCCATTAATTCCAGAAACATTTCCTACTCCCTCCGATTTTAAAATCGCCGAGTCATTATCGTTCGCACATTTAATATTTGGTTGATAAGTGTCATCGAACTTTCGAAAAATCAATTTAGAATTAGTCATGTGCTCCGTAGCACCCGAATCTGCCAGAAATCTAATAAGTTGATTTTCTTTCTTTTCCTCAATGCATTCAAGCTTGTGGTTTGCGTAAAAGCTTGTGGACTCACCAGATTTAATATTGTTGGTAATAGATTTGGGTTTACCACGTCCTCGTGATTGACCTCGACCTCGGCCTCTATCAAGCTTAAACCTTTTCGGTTTTGAATTACCAACTGGTGAGCCATTCGAAAAACGTTTAAACCCACGGGTACAACCACCCCGTTTACTCAAAAGATTGGAACTCAAAGAGTCATACCTGCTCTGCCGTTCATTCTCCTTGAGCACTTCTTCCAGCTGTGCTTCGGTATATGGGCAGTCCGCCCGAATGTGTCCAGCATATCTTTTGCACCTAAAACACATTTTGCCACTCCTTGTGCATTCACTGCAGTTATGCCCTTTATTCCCGCAGTTAAAGCATATTGTGTCTCGATTTGACACATGATATGCCTTGACTCCAGCTGATTCTCCTTTACTTTCATTTTGTTTAGCTTCCGATCGAGCTGACTCCTGTTGAATAATATAATCCTTCAATTGATCAACAGTTAACAATTTTCCCGTGGTATTTTTACTAATGAACTCAGTTTCTCTGACCCGGGGAAGATTTGCCACGATTGCTTCAAAGAAAGTATCTCTAATTTCAACATCAGACAGTTCAGGAGTGTTAGGCAGTTTATTGTATGATCTAACTATATTGTCAAATCTATTCCAAAATACAGACGCCTTTTCCTGATTTGGATTATATCTAAGGCTGTGCAGCCTTTTTCTCAAACGTGTCGTCGTCAAGGTCGTCTCATTTTCTTGAAATATAAGTCGAACTGATTTTATCCAACATCTCTTCATCCGTTGGATTTTTATTAGCATCAGAGTTCATTACCTTATCAGATGCTGTGGCTTGGGCAGACTTCTTAACATCCAGCTGATAACTTTCTTCCTCATCTGCCCAGTTCCGAACCTTATTCTCCATCCAGCTAAGCCTTTCATCTATGCTATATTTGTGCTTTATAAGCTCGCCAGCCACATCATCTTGCCCTTTGTAGGTTGACTGCACGAGCGAGTCAAAATCTGACTTGATATTTCTTTTAAAATTTTCATTTTCAGCCTCCAGCTTTTGAACTCGTTCCATCAAATCTGAAAATTCAAAATCAAATTCAGCATTTGAATTATTTAAATTATTTTTAACGTCAACATTTTCAAATGTTGAATCAATAGGATTATTTTCTCCTTTTGAATCAAAATCAAGCTTTGTTGTCCTCAATCTCTGACGAATTTTATACATTTGTTCTGATTTTACAACTGGGGTGGATTTATTACCTCGTAATTTCGAGCTTAGTTGATTAATCAAGCTATCATCCTTTTCGTTATCATTGAGTTGTCAATTTTATTTCACAAATAAATATTTATTCTTCTAATGAACACAATCAAGAAAACAATATTTTATCACAGCGGCGTTATTTAGTTTACGAGCAATCACTCAGTTCATGAACACAATGAAGAGAACGATGCTAAACACCTGATTATTAATTTGCAATAATTTCTGTGATTTCACAGCAAACACAATGCAGGTAGAACAACATACACTACACTGCGCGTGCCGACCAACACTTTAATTTGGATCTGTTTGCATGCAGTTTCAGCTTTAATTTAATTTATTTGATTTAATTTAGTCAGGCGACATCCAATAATTACTCCAACTAAGTTAATGAAACTCGAGCTTTACCAATTTTATATGTTTCGCCTCCTGACAATTTTAGGTAGACGGTCTCATTCTCGTCCATCTCCACGAATATGGACTCGTCCGGATGTCGTTCCGTCAGTCCGAGCTCGTTGTGTTGCATGAGCAGGAATAGTCTCAGATTCCTCTCATCTGTTAAATTAATTTATTTCACAGTTAACTGTTTTCAAAATTTTCATCAAGCTAATTTTGTAGTGCACTTAATTTTAACTTTATTCCAGCGTATTTAATCCAATAAATTTGAATTAATTTAATTTAATTTCATTCCATCTTATTTAATTTGAATTTATTCAAATTTATTTAATTTACTTTAATTCGATCTTCATGCTGAATTTTAGTTGAATTTAACGTAACGATATCTATGTATTTTACCTTCGAGCTAATGGCGGCCGGAATTATAATTAGTCTTCCTTAGCAACAATGCGCGCGGACTTGCTTTCTCCACCTACCATCACGCAGGAGCGAGAGAGAGAGAAACAAATATGGCGCGCGTCCGCGTCAAAAACTCGTTTCCCTCCTTTTTCTGTCCGTTACGCGCCGCCATCTTAGATTTCTTAAAATTCACTTCCAACAGAATTTTTACTCGAGCTTGCTCTCAAAAGATTAAATAAAAAAAATAAAAAAAAACGATATTGGACACACACGGGTTTCCCGGTTAATTTCACTCAAGATTTATTATTGCATAATTATGCGTCGGACTTACGAATTTTATTATCTTTAGAAGGAAGCTTGCCCATCACACGCGATCGCGCACATTTCAAAAACATCAATCACTCACCTCTCGATTTTGGCATGCTTAATCCAGCTTTCTTCATCTTCCTTCCTTCCAGCTTAACACTTTATAGAAAAAAAAAATCCGGGTAACCCCTCGTGGTCTGTCCAGGAAAATCTCCTCCGTCGAGCTGGAAAGAACCTCCAAGTCGTTAAACACTCAGTAACGAGAAGAAAAACTCACTTCACTCGCGAGCACGGTTATCTTTCTCACTCTCAATCTACAGACACCTCAGCGCGCAGTGGAAGCGTGCCGGGCCCATAACCTGTTGAGGATATGTTGAGACTGGAGAGGTTTTTATAAAGAAAAGAATCCACTCACGAATTTTATAATAAAAGATACACTTTAATTAATTTAATCGTAACACAATAAAACAAAAGAAAAGTCGAGCTTGAAGCGATCGAGGAGGCCGCGCGTCCGAGCGGGAAGCGATCCGGGATAAGAGAGAGGAGTGCGCCACCGCACTCGCTCGCGTTCGCCTCGCGCATCATTCCGGGCCCAGGAGTGGGGGTTTGCCCAGCACTCGCCTGTCTGCTCTCTCTCCTCTTTCCCTTCCCTTCCTCACGCATTTTGCTCGTAAAACCAACATAGACAATTAATTATTTTAAAATTTGTATATTTTATAAATAATTTTGTCAACAAAATGTCGTTTGATGCAGACAATGAATTTTAAATTTGTTTATTTCTTCAGTATTTTAGTAAAAAAATGTCGCTTGATGCAGACAATGAATTTTAAATTTGTTTATTTCTTCAGTATTTTAGTAAAAAAATGTCGTTTGATGCAGACAATGAATTTTAAATTTGTTTATTTCTTCAGTATTTTAGTAAAAAAATGTCGCTTGATGCAGACAGTTGATTATTTTAAAATTTATATATTTCATAAATAATTATGCCAATAAAATGTCGCTTAATGCAGACAACTAATATTTCGTCGAAGAGTAGCACGCTTACATTTAATAAAACATTCAGACGTGCTAGTCTTCGTAAGGGACGTCGATTTTAATATTTGTTTATTTCTTAAGTAATGATATATTGAAATGTTGCTTGATGTAAATAATGTATACTTGAAAAATATTCTTTATTATACGTAATTTTATCTACAAATTTTGTCTGATGCTTATATCTTATTATTTTATAATTCGTTTGCCTAATAAGTCGACCTTAAATTGATTTTTAAAAATAAAAATAAAACTATTTAAGTATCAAACACTTCAGAAAAAACTATATTCATTGTATATATTATTACATTGTTATTTAAATTACACTCATTTATATTAAGTATATCTCCTTCTATATTAGTGAGTATCATTGACGATTTCGAAAATTTTATTTTTAGATTTTTTTCATCTGTAACTCTTGGTAATGCAACATATAATTGACCATGACTAAATACAGGTCTTGGTAAATATAGACCTACTTTTTTAAATGATTGACCTTGTGCTTTATTTATGCTCATAGCGAAACTTGGTCTAATAGGAAATTGTCGTTTAACCATATTGAAAGGTATATCATCCTTTGATGGACATAAATCTATTCTTGGAATCATCACAATTTGTCCTGAATTGTTACCTGTTATTATTTCTCCATATATAGTGTACTGTTTTAATTCTGTAATCATGAGCCTGGTACCATTACATAAACCTCCATCTAAATGCAAATTTCTAAGTAACATAACGATCATTCCTTTTTTTAATACTAATTTATGCGGTGGTAAACCATTTGGTATTAATGAATTTATAAAATCTATTGTTATTGTTTCATCCAACTTATTATTTTCATCATTAGTAATACTATCAATGCTTAAATATATCTTACCGTCACCTTCAATTCTTTCAATTATTTCGTTATTAAACGCTAAAACATCACTATTTATAGGTGAAAGAATTACTTTGTCTTTAAGAGTATGTAAATCATCAATATTTATTTTATTACCAAAAATATCATCTATCAAATTATTAAATGTAATAAATTCAGAAGGAATTTTTATAACGTTATTATCCACATGATTCTAATATTGAGTTCTATTTCCGTATCGAACTATAGGAAGTGTTTGTCGAAAATCGCCAGATGTTACTAATATTTTACCACCAAACGGTTTATTATTTCGACATAAATCTCTGAAAAAAAATATTTATAGCTTCTAATGCATATTTACAAGTCATTGATATTTCATCCCAAATTATTAATTTAATATTTTTTAAAATTTGACCTATTTGTAAATTTGGTGAAATGTTGCATGTTGATTGTTCGTTTAAATTAAATGGTATTTTAAATGTTGAATGAATAGTTCTACCACCTATTAATAAATTTGCTGCTTGACAGCACTTTACTTTGTCTTAAGAGTATGTAATCATCAATATTTATTTTATTACCAAAAATATCATCTATCAAATTATTAATGTAATAAATTCAGAAGGAATTTTTATAACGTTATTATCAATTTCAAATTTTGTAATATTTTTATTTTCTCCAATATTTAATAACCACGTTTAAACATACTGTTCGAATTGACCAATCTTAAATTATTATTTAATGTAAGTTTTTAAAATAATTGCCATAAAGAACTACTTTTTACACATGATTCTAATATTTGAGTTCTATTTCCGTATCGAACTATAGGAAGTGTTTGTCGAAAATCGCCAGATGTTACTAATATTTTACCACCAAACGGTTTATTATTTCGACATAAATCTCTGAAAAAAATATTTATAGCTTCTAATGCATATTTACAAGTCATTGATATTTCATCCCAAATTATTAATTTAATATTTTTTAAAATTTGACCTATTTGTAAATTTGGTGAAATGTTGCATGTTGATTGTTCGTTTAAATTAAATGGTATTTTAAATGTTGAATGAATAGTTCTACCACCTATTAATAAATTTGCTGCAATACCAGTCCAAGCAACTGCTAATTCTGGTATTTTGTTTAATTTCACAAATTTTATAATAGCATTTAATAAATAACTTTTTCCACTACCACCAGGACCATCTATAAAATATAAATTTTCTTTTTTATTTTCGTAAACTGCTTCTACTATTGTATCAAATATTGTTTTTTGTTCCAATGTTAAATTATGTTTTGATAAAACATTGTCTATAATTTTTAAAGCCTTTTGTTGTCCTAAAATTTCAGGTAATTTAGGATCAAAAAAATGTTCTTTATACTTATTATAAAGTTTCAAGGCATCAAAATTGTGATTAAATGGTATAATGAAAGCGAAAAGTTCACATAGTGCCTGTGGAAATTGAAAATTACAATTTTCTTCTGAAGATTTATCCCATTCATTATCAGTAATGATTAAACCTCTAACTATACATGCTTCATAAAATGTATCATAAACAACGCCTTCGTATGAGCGTATATCTTCAAAAGATTCGGCCCCACGTACATGAAGTAATAATAATCTAAGAAAAAATCGTTCTTGATCTTTAGGATTTACATGAAACATTCTGACTAGAATGGATTTATTAAACTTTTTTCGCTTGTTCCATTCTTTTTTTATCTTGTCGTAAACATAATATTGAGGAATTTCACCATAAAGATACTTCTTGGCTTTCACATCAGATGAATTTAGTAAAAACCAACTTGTTAATGTTGTTCGATGATTTTTATTAATTAATTTGCCTTCAGATCCTTCTTTAAAATAGACAAATTGTTCAACTTCAAGATGTACAGCTAATCTATATATTGCATGTGATTGCGAATGTAATTTATATTCTTTCATACGATACATAGCTTCGGGTGGACAAACATACCTTGTAGAAATATATTTGGATATTTCGTCATAATTTAGAACATTGTCTTTTTGCACATTTTCAATTTCTACATTTTTTGTTTCTGTATTACTGAATTTTATTAAAGCTGTATCTGGGCCTTTGTAAAGATATTTAAATAAATATTTTATAGATTTTATTGTATTACATATTTCTACGTTAATGTGACATTCAAGTTTTAGAAGTAGATATGGATTATATGGAACAACAAAACTGTTATCCGCGATTTTATTGTTGGAGTATGTTATTTTTATTTCGTTATTTCGTCTACGATAAATTGGATAACCATTAGGAGATGTTTGTGATTTAGTACTAAACCATTTTGGATAATGTTTTGTACAATATATTTTACTTCCATCCATACATACACTATTTTTATTCTGAATTCCACAAGGACCATGAATCATATTTTGTTTTACTAATTCATATAGTCTCGGAAATTTATTTTTATCAGGAATTTCTGCACATATGATATTATCAATTTGATCTGTATTTCGAATTTTGTTTAGTTCAGTTAACCATAATAACATATGAATGTGGGGCAGTCCTCCTTTTTGAAATTCTATAACTTAAATGTAAGAATTAACTTGACCAAGAATTTCGTGTTTCAATAATTCCTCCATTAATACCTTTACTTTTAGGTCAAATACACGCACTATCAGATCTGGTCTGTCAAGCGTATTTTCATATTCTAATAAATTTTCTGTAATCTCGTTCCAACTAGGATTGCACGTCATTGTCAGAAAAATGTCTGGTTTTCCATTATTTTGCATTATGGTTGTTGCATCTAAAAAGTTCTGTTGCATCGCTCTAGGACTACCTATATAACTAGACGGTAGTATAACCATTTTACCAATAGAAACATGTTTATTATTATTTTTATTGTTAAGTTGATCCATTAAACCTTTATATCGATCAGTTCGTAATTTATGCTGATCTTTTCTAATAAAATACAGACGAGTATTTTCAACTTTAGACCATGAGTTTAGGATAAACTGGTTTGATAAACTTTTGAGATTTAAACATGGATTTAATTCTTTTCGAATACTAAATCTATATGAATAATATTGCAAGGCAGATATATTATTATATTTTTTTTCATCTGATAAACTTTTCATACATGGTTCCCAACCTGAATCACCGAAAGGAAATATTAATGGATACACCATTGGGTCAATGTCTTTGTTTATAATTGCAATTGATTGAGGTTTTTTTTCTTTTTGAAAAATACATATATCTCTGTTAGAAGGTGGTTCTCCATTTTCTCCAACATAGACGACAGCAACTTCATTACATACTGCTATTTGCGATTTGTTTTTTAATGCTTTATCTCTAGTTGAATACATTTTAATTTCTTGAATTGGACGATCTATTCTTATTGAACGTTCATGTTCTTCGTGTTCAATTTCATGCATCATTTTATAAGCACTTGCAAATGGATTTATGTCACGTAATATACTATCTAAATCTTGTATTAATTCCTTGTCTAAATTATTTTGATTTGACTGAGACAATCTGTATTCGTTTGCAATTTGATTATCAAGTATATACAATTGGCCAAATTTTGGACGATCTAATTCATTTGGGTGTAAAGCATATGTATTATGATATATTTGTCCACATATTTTTAATACTTGTGGTCCAACAGTAGAAAAATGTGCTAATTTAGCACCAAAACTTGCAAATGCTAATAAATTGTTGTAAATTCTGATATTTTGTCTAAAATTCTTATCTTTGTTACTTTGTCCCAATAAATATTTTGTTACATTTTCAGGATAAATATTATAATTTTCAAGTTTGATTTTATTTCTATGACAACAATCAGAATACCTATTGTCTTTTTTAATTTCATTTTTAAAATGTTTTGCTCCACAAAATACACATTCATAAATTAATTTTCCAAGGTAATTGCACTCAATAATAGATTCATCGAAATCCCATTCTTGTGAAAATGAGCTATAAATAGGATTCCCATGTAAAATATCTGTTTTAACGTTTTTTTATGTTTTACCGATTTTTTTATAAATTTTCCTTTTCGTTCAGTGTCATTTAATTTGACTTCAGTACTTATTTCATTTATTAAATCGCCCTTAATTTTTGTTATTTCTACTCTTTCATTCTTTTCTAATTCTTGAGATACAGCCAAATTTTCAATTTCTTTAACTTTACATTGTTTATTTCTATATTTACGTTTTTGTTCTGCTTCAATTAATTTCTGTTCTTCAGTCATTTTTTTCCTTTTTTGGCTTTTCATTTTTGAACTTTCATTTTTTCTATTAATAGATTATGATTTTCTAAAATTACGTTTGCGTTCAGCTTCAAGTCTACATGCTGTTCTGCATAAATTTGCAAAAAATATTCTCACTTCCTGAAGACGATGTCCAGGTGGTCAGGGTAACCTCCAGGTAATCCTGACATCCTCCGCAGGAAAGTCTACATGCCTTTCTACTTGAATTTGCAATAAAAATTTTCACTTCCTGGATACGATGTCCAGGTGGTCAGGATGACCCCATCCCTATCCCTCCGCCCTCACCCTCACCCTGACCTCTTCACCATAACACACTTACCCTTATACACATGCATATATATAAAACATAATAAAAAGACGCCCAATGGTGAATGTCGGACGCCAAACGCCGGACGCCGGACGCCGGACACCGGACGCCGGACACTTTTGAGGAAAAATTTTAATTATAATAAGAAGATTTCTAACTAATACACTAACCTGGTTTAGTATAGTAATTTCCCATTTTTTTTTTAATTTCACAAAAAAACTTACACGTTTACAAACCAATAATATTTAAAAATAAAACAATGTTGTTTAATAGATAAGAAGATTCTGTATAAGATAATTTAATAGTGTTTTCCTCTACTTCAAAATGTTACCTCTTTTCATTGGATAATAGAATTTTGGAATTTCAAACCGTATCAATTAAAATATTGTGCCCGGTCTTTATACATATATATATAAAATTACTCTACTTTAAAACGTTACATCTTTTCATTGGATAATAGAATTTTTGAATTTCAAACCGTATCAATCAAAATTTAGTGCCCGATATATATATAGACCGAGCACTAAATTTTAATTGATATGGTTTGAAATTTCAAAATTCTATTATCCAATGAAAAAAGGTAACATTTTAAAGCAGAGGAAAACGTTATTAAATTGTCTTATATAGAATATCTTATATGTTTAATTATTAAAAGTTAATAATAATAAATTTTTTATTATAAATATTGGTAAAATTAATCATACTTTTTATTTTTTTTATTTGCAAAAAAATAGAACAATTTATTGTAATTATGAAAATAGTTAATGTTTATTTTTTTAAATAATTTTATGTATGTAAAAACAAACCAACGTTTATTTAAAATTAAGTTCTGTCAGTGCAGACCAATTGTGCGTTCTCAACCAGCACACGGTTTTCTAATAGATGTCATATAAATGACTATAAATTGATAATGAACAATTATATAATATATAATATATAATGGTGGACTATTATGTATGGAAGATTCAAAGAATGAATTTCATATTTTAATCATGTATTTCAAATTTTTTTTAATAAATAAATTTTTATTAAATCTGTTGTCTATATTCTCAATGATATCTGTACATATCTGTCAGTTTACATTTATTATTGCTTAATCCAAACCATAAATAATAGTATGAGTAATAGTATTTTAAAGTTCAAATTTCACGCCTTCAGTGCAGAGGAAAAATAATATACAACAATGTTCAATACTTAGTCCAAACTAAAAATATTAATTTATAAAAACAATATACTTTTGCTACATAACAGTACAACGAGATCAAAATCAATCACTCAAACGTACAAGTAACAAACGAACCGCTACTGCATAAGCGCATAGCTACTCAAGTAATTTTTCATTAATTTTTCTTCACAAATATTTTTTCTTCATAAATTTTTTTCATATATAGTCACAATATAATGGAACAATATAAATGAATTTAATATAATTCAATGTAATTTTTCATTAATTTTTTTTCATAAATTTTTTTTCATAGATAATCATAATATAAATTAATTCAATATAATTCAACAATATGAATTTAATATTTTTTCTGTATAAATTTTTTTCATGTATAATCATAATATAAATTAAACAATATAAATTAATTCAATATAATTGAACAATATAAATTTAATAGATCAAACATAGTCATATAACCAGAATGTAACCGAGTGAGCGTCAGCGAGCGAGGTAATTGTTGCTAGTATTAGAATTAAAAGGAATCACGGAAGAAAGTATTTACATTTTAAGCAAAGTTGACATCCATTTTCCAAAGTTTGACATTGAATTCCATATAATAAACGACAACGTGCCTACAATCGGAGATGGTTTACTGGGAAGTGATTTTTTCTGTCAATTAGGTGCAAAAATTGATTATGCGAAAAGAATGTTAAGAGTTGTAGACGTCTGTATCCCTTTTGTAGAAGAAAACATATTATTAATCGAAACAAAGGAAAGGTATGAAGACCCGACTATTAATGCCATAGAGAAACATAACAGTATATTAAACGAGGAAACGGGAACGTGTAAGGGAATTTCCGCTAACCCTATGAGTGTCAATGAAAGAGAGGGTGAGGAAGTCGTAAAACATATCACACAGGTAATAAAACCACCTAAAAGGAATTCGTTTGGGGAAACAGGAAAAACAAATTATGCTAATGAAAATTTTCAACGAAGGGAGTTGTCGACCCGAATTCTAATTCAAGAGTCAATTCTAATTAAATCTCTAAGTCAGGACCGACCGGGTAGTCGAAATCAATTAAAAAATCATAAAAATATTCAAATTCGATCTCAATGTAAAAATAAATTGGAAATACAAGATCCCAAGCGAAATCAAAATCAAATTCCAATTCAATATCAAATTCTAAATCAAAATTCAAGTTCAAATGAAATTCAAAATCAAATTCTAAATCAAAATTCAAGTTCAAATGAAATTCAAAATCAAATTCAAAATTTAAAATCGAGTTCAAAGGTAGCTCAATATCGAAGTCTAAATGAAATTCCAAGCCTAAATCAAGTTTTACGTACAAAGGCAGTACTTAAGCCTAATGTATGTAAGGTAATCGAACAAATAAGCAAAGAAACAAGTCAAGAAAATAATATTATTAAGAAATTAGAAACAAATACCAAACCGAACCAAGTAATAAGGAAGATAGATGAAGAATACTTAAAACATGAAATTAACAAAGAAAGATTGCAAAAGCACTCCTCAAATAAAAAAAATAATCTCTTAAATGAAATCGAGAGTGATGAGGTAACTAATACATCAAGCGCGCACCCAAATCCGAGAAACGAGAACGATATAAGTAATGAAAACTATTCTAATTTTGAGATAAAGAAAAAAGATATGGAAGGTCTTGATAATAATACAAAAAATAATAAGGCTTTAGCACAAAATGAAAGTGTAGACGCAAACGAATTCGATGAAAAAAGGTTGCTACTTTCGACACGCGTGTTACAAAAAATTCTAGAGGAAGGTTTAATCAATAATGGAATTCTGTGGAATAATAACCTAGACATGGAAATGTTAATAAGTAATCTACTAATGGAAATAAAGTATCATGACAACTTAACAAATAACTCAAAGGAATTGTGACAAATCTAAATAAATTAGGAAATTATGTAAAACTACATGCCTTTGGGGGAGAATCTCATAAAAATGTTATTAAAGATACATTGGAGGGTTTACTTAAATTAAGAATTAATTTAAAAGGAAAAGGCGGAAAGAAATTAAAAGGTAGTCATAAAGTTTATCGCTTAGCATACGTCATACCAAAGGGGAGAGCGGAAAAGGTAAAATCATTACTACGACTTGACCATTTGGCTGCTGATGAAAGAGAAGAAATAGAAAAATTAATTGAGAAATATAGCGACATCTTTTACCTTCCGGGTGATAAATTAACAGCAACACATATTTTAAAACTAAAATCCCAACAACGGACGATGTATACCAATAACTTCAAAACAATACCGACTACCTCCGGTACATAAAGAAGAAATAGCAAGACAAATGCAAGACTTATTAGAAGACGGCATTATCGAACCATCTACCTCATCGTACTCAAGTCCTTGTTTTCTAGTTCCTAAGAAAGAGAACATACAAGGACGCAAGCAATACAGAATGGTGATCGACTATCGCAAATTAAATGCGAAAACCTTAGACGACCAATTTCCGCTACCGAATATAACTGAAATAATAGACCAATTGGGCGGATCAAAAAAATTCTCAACTTTTCATCTTAAGGCTTCGTATCATCAAATAGAAATTGACGAACGAGACCGTCACAAAACCGCGTTTGTTACAAATGGAGATTTGTACCATTTTAACCGAGGAAGCTTAGGACTACGAACAATGTCGGCTACATTCTCAAGAGCACTTTCGATTGCACTCGCTGGACTTATCAATAAAGAACTTTTTGATTTATTGATGATATTATCTGTTATTCAGAGACTCTACAAGAGCATATTAAAAGATTAGAAATGTGAATTTTTTAAAAAAACAGTTACATATTTAGGTCATGTTATTAGCGCAGAAGGAATTAAACCAGATTCGCGGAAAATTGAAGCTGTACGAAAATTTCCACGCCGTCAAAATGCTAAAAATATCAAGCAATTTTTGGATTTAGCGGGCTACTATAGAAGATTTATTTATCAATTTTCAAAAATTGCAAAACCTTTAACGAATTTATTAAAAAAGAACGTTCAGTTTAAATGGTCAGAAGAAACAGAAAAGGCATTTGAGACATTACGCATTAGTTTATGCGAAAAACCAGTATTAATTTTTCCAAATTTCGAAATTACTTTCAATCTAACGACCGACGCTTCGGGCTATGCAATTGCTGGAGTCTTAAGTCAAGGTAAGATAGGACAAGATAGACAAGGGTGTTGAAAAACGTTGGGACACGTTTAAGAAAGAAGGGCTAGCAATAATATTTTGCATTAAGCATTTCCGACCATATTTATTTGGACGAAAATTTTATCTTATAACAGATCATAAACCACTGGTATGGTTACAAACGCACAAGGACCCGAACTCACGAGTTACGCGATGGCGCCTTATGCTCGCGGAGTATGATTTCGTAATTAATTACAGACCGGGTTGCTAAATGTAGTAGATGCACTGTCTAGAAACCCCATAGAAAAGGTCCTAGTTATTACGAGAAGCAAGGCAATAGCGGCAGGTGATGAGCCCGAGTCTAGCCTAGTTGAACTACCGCGGGGTATGACCACGAGAGCGAAGGCGGCTCGCCAGGTAGGCCAGTGATATTTAGACGCGATAGAGGCTCTACGCCCGCAAAGGGGAAGAAAAAACGACAGGCGAGCGAACGAACAATCACCGGACCGTGGAGAAGGAACTCACAACGATAAGGAGGCGGAAACTTTCGAGCCGGAACCCCTTGTTCACTCGGAAAATGCGCGGTTACGCTTACACGAAGATCTTGATCATGTTAATGAATCATTACTTGAAAACGATCCGCAATTCAGTTCTGATCAAATAAACGAAGAGACGTCGATCTATGAAGAACAATTTAATCAAATTAACGATAAACAAGTAATTATTACATGCAGAGAAAAATTATTTATGCGTGAGGACAATTATATGTATTTTGTTACTACAACAGGAGAACCATGCGACGATGGAGCTTCGCATTAAAACTACATAATAAATTACCAAGATTCAAGGAAATGCAGGTTGGAATACCAGTTTTGATAAATGTAAATACAAAAATTCATATAGCATTACCGATACGAACAGAATCGTTAATCGGGCTAAGTGGAATTGATAATGACCTAAATTTATTATGCGAAAATCGATATTTAACTTTAGAAACAACACAGATAAAATCAATAAGTATAGCGAAAACCGATAGAATTGAAAATTTAGAGTGGGAATTAGTTTTAGAAAAACTAAAAGGAGTTTTTATTCAAGGCACGATAAAATTAATTGTTTGCTTAGGCTTAATACGATATCCGACACTAGACGATCGAATTCCGATTATAGGAGAAGCTCACTGTTCGGCTATAGGAGGGCATAGAGGCGTCACAAAAACCTATAAACAAAATTATAACTGGCAGAATTTAAAGATAGAGGTACAAGTTTTTATAAGAAAATGTATGAATTGCCAATTAAAGAAATTGGTTAGGGTTAAAACTAGAGCTCCAATGGTCATTACAAACTCGGGAACACACGCTATGGACCAAATAAGTATGGATATTGTTGGTCCCTTATGCAAAACCAATCGGGAAAACGAGTACATTTGAACCTTCCAAGACTTATTAACTAAATTCGCATTAGCTGAGCCTTTGGCACGAATCTCGGCCATGGATGTAGCGAATGGTTTAATAAGAAAGGTCATATGCATATTTAGGGCCCCTCGAATAATCCTTACGGATCAAGGTACGAATTTAACGAGTAAATTAATGAAAAGAATAGTAAAAATATTTAAAATTAAACAAACTAAAACCACGGCGTTCCACCCACAATCAAACGGTGGACTTGAAAGATCGCACTCAAGTCTCATTGAATACTTGAAATTTTTTGTACATAGTAATCGAACAGATTGGGACGATTACCTGGATTTGGCTACCTTCAATTTTAACACGGAAATTAGTGAGTCTACATGGCATACGTCGTTTGAACTCGTGTTCGGCCGACTGGCACGCACACCCTCGAACACACCGGCCGAAACAGAAGACCTAGCGCCTACATTCGATGGTTATCTTGAAGATTTAGTCAAGCGCCTAAACAGTCTACAAAACATAGCCCAACAAAATCTTTTAAAGGCAAAACTCCGAGCCAAGAAATACTACGATCGTAAGGTAAACGTTTTAACACTACAAATCGGTGATTACGTATGGGTGCAAAAAGGGCCAAAACCTAAGAAATTTGACGATCAATACTCGGGTCCATTTTTAGTTCTAGACGTTTCCGACAATGGGAATGTAAAAATTCAAATAAATGGAAGTAAAAATAAAATAGTGCACATAAATCGCTTACGCAAATCTCATATTGAAACCGAATAAGCTTGATGGTGTTTAAATTTAATAGCATGACGAATGTAATTAAAAAAAAAATAATAAGCCATGTATATAGCAAAACTCTAACAATCATATGTATTTTCACAAACGCAAAAATGATAAGGAAATCAATAAAGAATCAGTCAATAGATACTGATAATTATAAGAAAAAAAAAACGGAAAGATAAAACTAAGCAATTTTGCAACGGTTCTATAAATAAAAAAAAAGAACGCTTTCATGAACTTATTTAATGTTTCAGATGAGTTGTATTCACTATTGGCCATCATTTATCTCACAACAATTATACCAAGGAAAATCTATATTAACGCAATCATAGGGTACGACTGTTCGCAGCACGTCTCAAATTTAACAACATTTTCGTTAATTCACGTACGAGAATGCGATATACCTGAACCTGTAGTAAATACAACAAAAATTTATGTACGACTGCATTTAAATGATTAAATGATTTTTCAAGCAGTCATGTAAAGCTTTGTAAAGTAGAAATAAAAAAATCGGTAACATACTGCGGCGCGTTTTCGCATAGAAAAGACAAAAATAGAGGGGAGGTTCAGTTTATTGATGAAATTTCTAGGGAAGAATGTAATAGAATGCATGTATACCGCGCACACCGAGTACGAGACGAAGTAATAAGTAACTTAAAACTGACCGGATCGATTGTCCACCCACTGACGTTTGTTGGGAAAGTAGATCAAGCAGGAGATTATAGTAACGCGGGAATGTACGCGGATCCATATGGTATTTTTGACGATGCTATAGTCCATTACTTTAAGGGATTACTATGCACCGGTAAACTTAAATGCTAACAAGGTTATTTTAAGATCCGGTACGCGATGTAAGTTTAATCAAGATGATTGTATTGACGTAGAAGCAGGGTACGCCTTTTGGGATAGGTTACCAGTACAGGCATGCGAACGCAGTAAATACTCAGAATTATACGCGGGTTATGTTAATAAAGTTGTAGAACAAGGCAATGAGCAACATCCGGTATATGTAATGGAATCGAGCGAGATAACCTTTGCTTTCACGACTTTAGGACAAATTCCGGTGTGTTCTTATGAATTAATTAGAACAGAGCACCCAAAATTATTTTTACTAGAGGGACCAATAACAGAAACCTTCCAAGCCGAAAGAAATCCGTCAGTAGAAAATCTCGACATTTTTGCATACGTAAACTTTAAATTCCTTTACGTAGAAAAGCATATTAAAGGACAATTAAAAACATTATATCGCAATTTAACACGGCACAACCTGCTGCGGCAAGAGTCACTGAGTTAGGAGGGGATAAAATAGTAAGTTGCGGAGTTCAAAATAATCTATATCCGCAAATATTTATAGAACCGGATATATCTTCTCTACCGCTACGCAGAAAACGCAAATTCGATAACGTGTAAATTTTGTTATTTCAACTGCAGGTTTATTAAACAAAACATAAAAGGTGTCATTTATAAAATAAAAAAATTTGGAAAATGGAAAAAAAAATATACATTAGCAGAAGTACAAAGATATAATGTTATGAGCGCTTTGATTATTTTGAGAATTTAAATTACATGGGCATCGCAAAAACGAAACGAAAGCACTTTCCAATTCGGCGCACGAATGGAAATAATATCTTATATTATATTAAAGTGGATCGACTTTTGGTCTCCGGTTCTCCGGTTCTCCGGTTTTTTAAAAATGCATTTTTATAGTTTCAAAGTTTTATTTTAATTGGACTTTACACTTTTGGGCCTTACATATTTTGGACCTTACATTTTTGGGCCTTACATTATTGGCAACGGAATTGTAAAGTTTTATTTTAATTGGACTTTACAATTTTAGGCCTTACATTTTGAGCCTTACATTTTTGTCCTCATAAATTTTGGGCCTTACATTTTTGGGCCTTATAAATTTGGATCTTACATTTTTGGGCCTTATAAATTTTGGGCCTTATATTTTTGGATCTTATAGTTTTTTTTTAAACAAATAGATATCAATTACTATGTCGATATTATTACCAGAAAATTATCTTAATAACAATAAGTAAAATAACATTTGATTACGTAATTAAAATTAATAAAATTTCAACACTGGAACATACAATAAATTAAATTAATTTTTATTGTTTATTTTACAAACTTATTTTTGCAAAAATTTCAAATTACAATTATTATGTTATTAAATTAAATTACAATTATTATGTTACAATTGTACTCTATTCACTTGTATATTTCATAAGATATATTTTTTTCAATATATCGTTTTTATTGTTTATATAATTTATAAATTCATTAAATATTAAATGTATAATTAATTAAACATTAGATAAAATATTCAAATAAATAATACTGTTTTTAAAATGCCATTAAGAAGATTTATATCCAATATGCATATTGTCACATATTATTGATATTATATATGTTATATCTGTAACAAAAACATTTTTATTATTAATTATAAATAAATTGACAAAGTCAAAACTATACCTTTTAACTTAATCATTAAGAAATACTACTGCATTTTTGATTATTTCGATAGTCTTAATAAGCTAATCAGGATACTGAAATACAAAAAGACTTATTATATTTCAAACAATAATAATTTAAAATGAAAATTAGATAATTTTATAATATACCTTGTGACTTTAATCGTATGGAATGCCATTAGGAATATAATATTTTATTGATGTAATATTAATTGGAATGCTGCTGCCGTTTGTTATTTTTATTCAGCGCTGCATTCATTGGAATGCTGCTGCCCTTTGTTTTTTTTTATTCAGCGCTGCATTTATTGGAATTATGAGTGTCAAACTACTAGCAAAGAATTTGTGCAAATATTGGCCCATTAGATGGAAAGTTTGGCCCTCTTTGTGTAAAGGTTGGCCCAGATTGTTTAAATGTTGGCCCATTTACAGAAAAGATTATTACAACATATTATTTACAACATATTACTATTGCAATATTAAATATTATCAACGCAATTAAGTGCGCCTTAATTTAAGAAATTGCATGTGAAAAACAATTTTTTACTGGTTGAAAAATTTATTCCATAATCAATACAAAATGTTCCTAAATTGGCCAAAAGTGGGCTAAAGTTTGCCAAAACTGGAAAAATGTTCCAAATATTTCAATGTTGGTAAACATCGGCCCACTTTTGGCACAAGTTGGCCCACTTTTAGCATACTTTGGAGCATTTTCATCGAAAATGTATTTTCACTAGGGTATGTATAATATTAGTATTTATAAAATATTAAATTTATATTAACTATATTTCATTCATTACATTGAAGCTACTTTCTTATAAACACTGTTTTCTAATAATTTATATTTTATTTTTTTCAGCTTTACAAAAAAATATTAATAAAAAATTTAAAATAATCGTTTAGAAAAATAAAAAAAATTATAATTATTATTAAACAATTGAAACAAATTATTAATATTATTTTTATAATTGTGAATCATTTTGTAAAATAAACCATTTTTATAATGGGTTTGACGGAAATAAAAATATTAGTTGTAAAAACGATTGAACCATATAGCGACGATGCTTCTATGTTAAATGATGAACACATATTAGAATTTAATAACATCCTTAAATCATGTACACCATTCAATATGCAAACAACTCTTTTAGTTCAAAAACAATATAATATTAACTCAGTTCAAATGAATAATGAATACATTCAATTGTTATTTTCTGGAAAATATGAAAAAGGTCATTGGATTTGTATGTATTACAATAATAGAACGATACACATTTATGATAGTTTAAATGCTAAATATTTGCAAAATGAACATAAAGTATACATCAATAGATTATTTCCAGATAGTCAACAATTAAAAATTGTTTTTGAAACAGTGCAATTTCAAACCAATAGGTATGATTGTGGAATTTTCGCGATAGCTTTTGCTGTCTCTATTGTATTTAATTTATGCCCATGCAGTTTAAACTATGATATTTCCCAAATGCGTTTACATTTACTAAAAATATACGAAACACGTAGTATTACGATGTTTCCAATTTTACAAAATATAAACTATAATATTTCAACAATACCAATCAAAAGATACATGATTCATATTTGTTGTATTGATGAAAAAAAATTGAATTTCAATGTAGCAGAAATAAAAATAATAGAATAAAATTTTCAACAGAAATTTAATTCTGAACAACAAACAATAATGAATTTATATAATAAAGATAAAATTATTTCCGTTGATTCTATTACCCCAATGGAAATAGACTATGAAATAAAAACTTATAGTTCATTTTATCAAAAAAATAAAAATAAACAATTTAATGATATAGAAATAAAACAGCTAAAAATAAAACAGCAAACTATGATAAAAAGGCAAACAATTAGCTGTATCGATATAAAAAATGAACGAAAAAAAGAAGCGTTGCATAAAAAAGAAGCTTATATGAGGAGTAAAGATAGTAATGACGGCAAAATAGAAGAAAAAAAATAAAGAGAAAACAGTACACCATGATGAAAAGACAAAAATAAATAGTGACGAAATAAAAAATGAACGAGAAAAAGAAGCATTACGAAAAAAGAAGCTTATGTAAATAATAAAAATAGCAACGACGGCAAAATAGAAGAAAAAAAAAAAGAGAAAACAGCAAACCATGATGAAAAGACAAAAAATGAATGGTGACGAAATAAAAAATGAACGAGAAAAAGGAGCATTACGAAAAAAAGAAGCTTATTTAAAAAGTAAAAATAGTAATGACGGCAAAATAGAAGAAAAAAAAATAAAGAGAAAACAGCAAACCATGATGAAAAGACAAAAAATAAATAGTGACGAAATAAAAAATGAACGAGAAAAAGAAGCATTACAAAAACAACATATTTATTATAATGAAAATACTGATCAATGTAAAAAAATGAAAAGAAAAAATTAAATGGAAAAATATTAAACGAAAGTAGAAAAAATGATATCGATAAATTAGTATAAAACCATTTACAGAAAAGATTATTACAACATATTATTTACAACATATTATATTGCAATATTAAATATTATCAACGCAATTAAGTGCGCCTTAATTTAAGAAATTGCATGTGAAAAACAATTTTTTACTGGTTGAAAAATTTATTCCATAATCAATACAAAATGTTCCTAAATTGGCCAAAAGTGGGCTAAAGTTTGCCAAAACTGGAAAAATGTTCCAAATATTTCAATGTTGGTAAACATCGGCCCACTTTTGGCGCAAGTTGGCCCACTTTTAGCATACTTTGGAGCATTTTCATCGAAAATGTATTTCCACTAGGGTATGTATAATATTAGTATTTATAAAATATTAAATTTATATTAACTATATTTCATTCATTACATTGAAGCTACTTTCTTATAAACACTGTTTTCTAATAATTTATATTTTATTTTTTTCAGCTTTACAAAAAAATATTAATAAAAAATTTAAAATAATCGTTTAGAAAAATAAAAAAATTATAATTATTATTAAACAATTGAAACAAATTATTAATATTATTTTTATAATTGTGAATCATTTTGTAAAATAAACCATTTTTATAATGGGTTTGACGGAAATAAAAATATTAGTTGTAAAAACGATTGAACCATATAGCGACGATGCTTCTATGTTAAATGATGAACACATATTAGAATTTAATAACATCCTTAAATCATGTACACCATTCAATATGCAAACAACTCTTTTAGTTCAAAAACAATATAATATTAACTCAGTTCAAATGAATAATGAATACATTCAATTGTTATTTTCTGGAAAATATGAAAAAGGTCATGGATTTGTATGTATTACAATAATAGAACGATACACATTTATGATAGTTTAAATGCTAAATATTTGCAAAATAAACATAAAGTATACATCAATAGATTATTTCCAGATAGTCAACAATTAAAAATTGTTTTTGAAACAGTGCAATTTCAAACCAATAGGTATGATTGTGGAATTTTCGCGATAGCTTTTGCTGTCTCTATTGTATTTAATTTATGCCCATGCAGTTTAAACTATGATATTTCCCAAATGCGTTTACATTTACTAAAATATACGAAACACGTAGTATTACGATGTTTCCAATTTTACAAAATATAAACTATAATATTTCAACAATACCAATCAAAAGATACATGATTCATATTTGTTGTATTGATGAAAAAAATTGAATTTCAATGTAGCAGAAATAAAAATAATAGAATAAAATTTTCAACAGAAATTTAATTCTGAACAACAAACAATAATGAATTTATATAATAAAGATAAAATTATTTCCGTTGATTCTATTACCCCAATGGAAATAGACTATGAAATAAAAACTTATAGTTCATTTTATCAAAAAAATAAAAATAAACAATTTAATGATATAGAAATAAAACAGCTAAAAATAAAACAGCAAACTATGATAAAAAGGCAAACAATTAGCTGTATCGATATAAAAAATGAACGAAAAAAAGAAGCGTTGCATAAAAAAGAAGCTTATATGAGGAGTAAAGATAGTAATGACGGCAAAATAGAAGAAAAAAAATAAAGAGAAAACAGTACACCATGATGAAAAGACAAAAATAAATAGTGACGAAATAAAAATGAACGAGAAAAAGAAGCATTACGAAAAAAGAAGCTTATGTAAATAATAAAAATAGCAACGACGGCAAAATAGAAGAAAAAAAAAAGAGAAAACAGCAAACCATGATGAAAAGACAAAAAATGAATGGTGACGAAATAAAAAATGAACGAGAAAAAGGAGCATTACGAAAAAAAGAAGCTTATTTAAAAAGTAAAAATAGTAATGACGGCAAAATAGAAGAAAAAAAATAAAGAGAAAACAGCAAACCATGATGAAAAGACAAAAAATAAATAGTGACGAAATAAAAAATGAACGAGAAAAAGAAGCATTACAAAAACAACATATTTATTATAATGAAAATACTGATCAATGTAAAAAAAATGAAAAGAAAAAATTAAATGGAAAAATATTAAACGAAAGTAGAAAAAATGATATCGATAAATTAGTATAAAACCATTTACAAAAAAATTTAAAAAGACGCATATGTATGAAAAATGACAAAGTCATGGAAATACCAATCATATTGCTTAAAAAATTAAAAATTGATGAAGGAAAATTTTTTAACGTATATGATAAACCAATTAATACCAAAAAAAGTATAAATTATAAAGAATTAAATAAACGTATTTTAATTAAAAATGAACAAAATGTAAAATTAGTAAGTAAATCCAAAATAATAGGTTGAATAGCAAATGTAGATTTTGATGAAAAAATAATTCTTGAAAACAATTTAGGTTATATGTCTGAAACTTGTAAACATTGTAATACTAAACATTTTGTTTTTGAATATACACTAGGTAAAGAATTTTCTAATTGTTGTCACAGAGGAAACGTAGACTTACCGAAAATGCCTCCCTATCCGGAAGAATTAAAGCAATTAGCTACAGGAATATCGGAAGATAGTATTAATTTCCGCAAAAATATTCGGCTATATAATAATGCGTCAGCTTTTGCAAGCTTTGGAGCTAATTTTGATAAGTTATCTGAATCTTAAATGAAAATGAAGCTCGAAAATATGGGCAATTGTATGTTCTAGATAATGAATTAGCTGCAGCTGAAAGAAAAAGTTTTAAAAATAATTTAGATACAAAATTAGAATTGTCAAGTAAATTAGATAGCTTAATTAGAAATGTTAATCCTTATGCTAAAGCTTATAAAATGATGTATGAGGTAGAAAAAGAAAAATTAGAATATTAGAAGAAAAATTAGATAAAAATATATATATAATGAAGCTACTTGTAATGAAGTTGCAATGGTATTTGTAGGAAAAAATGGACTGCCTACTTCAGAGCGGGATATAGTTATATATTCAAAATATGACAATCCAATTAGTATTCCTTTAATAAGTAAACACACTGATCCAATGACATACCCACTTATTTATCCAAATGGAGGATATGGATGGATGCCTAATATGAAATGCAAATATAATTAAAACAATATTTCATGTTTGCAATTTTATAATTACAGACTTTCTATGAGAAATGGATTTAATCCATACCTTAATATGGGAAAAGTTTCTCAACAGTTTACAATTGATGCATTTGTAAAAGTTGAACAATCAAGATTATATTTTGTAAAGAAAAACCAAGATATTTTAAGAAGCGATTATTATAAAGACGTAATGGATTATTTACACAAGTAAAAAGAATCTGAAAATATTAAAATTGGAAAAATGTTTATTTTGCCATCAAATTTTGTTGGAAGTTCAAGATTCCTAAAACAAAATTACATTGACTCAATGAGTATAGTAAATCGTTACGGAAAACCTGACTTATTTATAATAATGACATGTAATCCAAACTGAAAAGAAATAACTGAACATTTAAAAAAATATGAAACTGTAATTGATAGACCAGATTTAGTATTTAAGGTATTTCATCAAAAAATAAAAGAATTTAAAGAATTGGTAATTAAGCAAGGTGTTTTAGGAAATTGTATCGCCTACACTTATGTTATCGAATTTCAAAAACGTGGACTTCCTCACATGCATATGCTATAATTTTTAGATAAAAATTATAACATTAATACTCCCGAAAAAGTAGATGAACTCATAAACGCAGAAATTCCAAACGAAGATATCTATCCACGGTTGTATAATATTGTAAAACAGTTTATGATTCATGGACCCTGTGGAGAGCAAAACATGAGTTCACCTTGCATGAGGAAAGACACAAAAAAATGTACGAAAAATTTTCCAAAAAAATTTAATAACAAAACAACTTTTAATTCATCAGGATATCCATTATATATAAGAAGAAATGATATCAAAAAAATCAATTATAAAGGTAAATACCACAATAGAATAGCTGATAATCGGTTTGTTGTTTCGTATAATCCTTATTTATTGTTAAAATTTAATTGTCACATTAATGTCGAAGTATGCTCAACAGTCCAATGTATAAAATACTTATTTAAATAGTGTTATAAAGGACATGAATGTGCGAACATAGAAATACGTGACACAGGTATCAGATCAAAAGACAGTTCTAATTTAACTCATGATGAAAATATTGAAAGCAATGAATATAATACTATTAGAATACCCTCTACACGAACTTTCACATACCATAATAAGATTAGCTATTCACAATGAAGATGAACAAGAAGTGTATTTTAAAGAAGGAAAAGAAACAGAAATTTAAAAAAAAATGTAGAAACGACATTAACAGCATACTTAAAATTAAATCAAATCGATTCTGATGCACGAAATTATTTATATTCCGAAATACCATTAAATTATGTATTTGATAATAATTCAAAAACATGGAATAAAAGAAAAGAAACAAAAAAACCTGTATTAAGCAGAATGTATTTAGTGAATCCAAAGGATCGAAAACGATATTTTATAAGATTATTACTTTTACATGTCAAAGGAGTATCATCATTTCAGGATTTACGTACTGTTGATGATATAATTTATTCTACATTTTATGAAGCTTCTATAGCTAGACATTTGGTTAATGAAGATAAAGAATGGGACAGATGTTTGGAAGAAGCAACACAATTACACTTTCCTACTGCCCTTTGTGAATTATTTGCATATATTTGTATTTTTCACAATCCTATTAATGCAAGAGATTTGTACGAAAAATAGAAACACTTTTTTTACCACCCAAAATATGAACAAAATGCTGATGAAAACCTAGCATTAAACATTATTGATAAGAACCTACAATTGAATGGATATTCTTTAAATAATTTTAATTTACCCGTTATATCTACATTTATAGAAGATTATGCTGATAAATCAACAACACATAACAAAAGTTGCACATTTACTGAAATAAACGTCAAAGTAAATTCTTTAAAAAATCATAACAAAGACATTTTCGATACTATCATGCAACATTTAAAAATTGAAGACAAAAAAAGCTTTTTTATTGATGGACCAGAAGGAAGTGGGAAAAGCTGTTTACTTAATGTTCTAATAGACTATCTTAAATTCTCAAACATTTCATTTTTATGTGTTGCTTGGACAGGGATTGCAGCAAATTTATTACATAACGGGAAAACAGTACACACAACATTTATAAACTACCACTTAATATCACAGAATGTACTATATGTAATATTAAATCTAATTCAATAGATGGTAAAAATTTAAAAGAAGTTCAAATTATAATATGGGATGAAATATCTATGACATCGAAATATGCTTTTGAAGCAGTCAATCGCCTATTTCAAGATATATGTAATAATAAAAAATATTTGGTGGTAAAATGTTGGTTGTTTCAGGCGATTTTAGGCAAACATTACCAGTTATACGACATGGTAGTTATTGAAAATTCAGTTAAAAACAGTTACTTATGGCCGAATTTTATACGTATGACACTAAATGAAAATCTTCGAGTGACAGATAATGACAATTATTTTAGACAATGGTTATTAAATGTAGGTGAAGGTAAACGTTTAAATATGTATGAAGAAGAAAATGAACTGCTTGAAATCCCTCTTGATTTAATAACAAAAGAAAATGTTATCATTGCAGAAATTTTTGGAAACGAAATAAAAATAAATGATAAAGATTTAAATGATAAAGTTATATTAGCCTTCACCAACAACGACGTAATTGAAATAAATAATAAAATTTTGGCTATAATGGAAGGGCAAATTATTGAATACTTAAGTGTAGATACAGCAGAAGATGATAATGGAGAAAACTTAGATGTCATGTTACCTACAGAATTTCTTAATTCCCTTACACCTAATGGACTTCCTCTACATAAATTACAATTAAAAGTAGGTGCAATAGTAATTCTTCTAAGAAATTTAAATGTGAATGAAGGTCTTCCCTGTTGAAAAGAACCACGTGGTAAACCACGCGGTTTTACCACGTGGTTTTACCACGTGGTTTACCGCGTGGTTGGTCGTGGTTACGACGTGGTATGGGTGTAAATATGATTTTAGAATAATAGTGTAATGGATGCAAATTCGAACAACTTACAGGATTGCAATAAAGAATTATATATTTAACCGTATCATTGAAATAAGTAAGGTCAAAAACTTTACGTGGTAAAACTGCGTAGTAAACCACGTAGTAAAACTAAGGTAGTGGTTACAACGTGATGTTACTTGGGTTGTAATTAAATTATTTATTTAAATATTATAAGATTTTAATTAAATTATATAATTAACAATAACATAAAACAATAATTACAATCCTATGAGTAGTCCAAATTCGTATTTTTTACAATTGCCTGCTAAAACAATTTTTACACTTACCACGTGGTTTTACCACGTGGTTTTACTACGAGGTTTACCCTTATCTGGGTTGGTTAAATCTTTTACGTTAAGGATAAAAGTGTAATTTAATTAAAATCTTATAAGTAGTCCACATTCTTTTTTTAGAATATTCTAAAACAATTTTTACAATTTTACAACGCGGTTTTACCACGCGCTTTTACCACGTGGTTTTACCATACGGTTATATCGCGTGAAACTTTATGGCTTTATATATTTTGTTGTTGCTAATTATATAATTTAATTAAAATATATAATTTAATTACAACCCTGGTAAAATCACTACTGGTTGTAACCACACCTTGTAAACTTTTTGACCTTACTTATTTGAATGATACGGTATTAAATATCTAATTTTTTATTGCAATCCTGTAAGTTGTTCGAATTTGCATCCATTACACTATTATTCTAAAATCATATTTACACCCATACCACGTGGTAACCACGACGAACCACGCGGTAAACCACGTGGTAAAACCACATGGTAAAACCGCGTGGTTTACCACGTGGTTCTTTTCAACATTTGTAATGGAAGAAGATTATTAGTAACAAAACTTATGAAACATTTAATTAAAGCAGAAATTATAAGCGGAAAAAAAATTGGAAAATTAGTTTTAATACCAAGAATCACTTTGTCACCATCTAAAGAAGATATACCATTCAACATGCGCAGAAAACAATTTCCCATTCGATTAGGTTTTGCAATGACTATTCACAATATGACAAATCACAAGGACAGTCATACAAACAAGTTGGTATCTATCTACCATCTCCAATTTTTAGCCATGGTCAATTATACGTAGCTCTTTCAAGAGCTAAAAGTAGAAAAAATTTAAAAATATTACTGTTAAACAATGCAAAAATAGAAAATTATACATTAAAAAATAAACACAAAATTTACACTAACAATATAGTGTTTAAAAAAGTATTGTAAATGTGTAGACGAAAATTTATACACATTTTATATACATTTTATAAATAAATAAAAATGGAAGTATGAAAAAAAACATTAAAATATTACAACTATTGAATGATTAAAGTGAATATGCAAAATAATTAATAATTGTTTGCGCTGAAAATCATTAAAATACAATTGAAAATCGGCTGCAACATATCATATTGTAATAGACAAATCATTACATTAGTTATAATAAATAAAAAAAATGAAATATAAGAAAAATCCATTGAAATATTACTACTACTGAATCATTAAAATAAATATGCAAAATAATTGATAATAGCCTGCCGTTCGACAAAACTTACAGACTTCAAAAAAGGGTCATGGACATTTCTCCCAGAGGACAAATCTCCCACCAATCACAAGCGAGCATTTTAAAAAATTCCCACCAATCAGAAGGCGTTCGAAATAAACAATTGAACATCTCTGATGCTTTTAGTAATAACTTAAGTATTTACTTTAGTCAACACTCAAGAAGTTACTTAAGAATTAACCAAATTTTTTATATTTTGTATTTGGACTTGCTGCTCAAGTTCTTCTTAAGTTGAATCTTAAGTAATCAATTGGAAATTTTTAAATTTTTTTTTAGGCATTCCACTCGAACTTAAGTAAATGCTTAAGTAAATGCTTAAGTCAATAGTTAAGTCAAAACTTAAGTCAATACTTAAGTCAATACTTAAGTCAAAACTTAAGTCAAAACTTAAGTCAAAACTTCAGTCAATACTTAATTCAATACGTAAGTCAATACTTAAGATAGTACTTAAGTAAATACTTAAGTAAATGTACAATTGAAATTCTACAAGGAAAAGAAAGCATTCTGATTAGAAATGTTGCACATGAGGAATGACTAAGTAGAGAGGGCATGTTTAGGCTTCCCTATGTAGCCATTACTTGATAGACAACGGCGCGCATTTCGGGTCCAAGTTAGATAATCAGATTTCCTTATTCGCCCATGACAAACTTCTAACGACGAAGCAGACAAATAAATAATACTACAATTTTTGTATTATATTAATTTGAATTAGTTCATGTATCCTAGTTATAACCTACAAAATAGATGTTCTTAACCTCAAACCATTATACTATGAAAATAACGTCGATAATCTCAACATTTCAAAATTAATAAAACACCTTATTTTTAATATTTAACACATATACTTCTAACACCAAATCATTAAAATGATAAAAATACCCGCAACATCATCAAAATTAATAGAAACATACTTGTTGTAACGTTTAAAATATTAATAAAAAACTAGATAAAACCAATAAAATAAATACTCTTAACCTCAAATCTTTAAAATCATTGATATACCGTAAAAAATATTACAGAATTAACAGAAACATATTAGGTACTACCAATAAAATAGATATGTCTAACCTCAAATGGTTAAAATTATTAAAACAACCTCAACTTGGAGAAACACTCTTATCATAACCTATAAAATAAATATTCGTAACCTCAAATATATAAAATAATTGAAATAACGTAAAAAATTTCAACATTAGAGAATTAAGAGAATCATTTTAGTTTCAACCAATGGTACTAACCTCAAATCTTTCAAATTACTAAACAACCTCAAAAAATATCGAAATTAGAAAATTAGTAGAAACACTCTTATTATAACCTGTAAAATTACTAAAAACGGTCTGATTATAACCTATAAAATATATACTCATAACCTCAAATTTATAAATAATTGAAATACCGTAAAAAAATACCAACATTAGAGAATTAACAGAACCATTTTAGTGTCAACCAATGGTTCTAACCTCAAATCTTTAAAATTAGATTCAAGGAAAATCCAAGTTAGATAATCAGATTTCCTTATTCGCCCATGACAAACTTCTAACGACGAAGCAGACAAATAAATAATACTACAATTTTTGTATTATATTAATTTGAATTAGTTCATGTATCCTAGTTATAACCTACAAAATAGATGTTCTTAACCTCAAACCATTATACTATGAAAATAACGTCGATAATCTCAACATTTCAAAATTAATAAAACACCTTATTTTTAATATTTAACACATATACTTCTAACACCAAATCATTAAAATGATAAAAATACCCGCAACATCATCAAAATTAATAGAAACATACTTGTTGTAACGTTTAAAAATTAATAAAAAACTAGATAAAACCAATAAAATAAATACTCTTAACCTCAAATCTTTAAAATCATTGATATACCGTAAAAAATATTACAGAATTAACAGAAACATATTAGGTACTACCAATAAAATAAATATGTCTAACCTCAAATGATTAAAATAATATTGGTTATAATAAGAGTGTTTCTACTAGTTTTCAAATTTCGGTATTTGTTGAGCTTGTTTTAGTAATTTTAACGATTTGAGGTTAGAACCATTGGTTGACACTAAAATGGATCTGTTAATACTCTAATGTTGGTATCTTTTTACGTTATTTCAATTGTTTATAAATTTGAGGTTATGAGTATATATTTTATAGGTTATAAGCAGACCGTTTCTAGTAATTTTACAGGTTATAATAAGAGTGTTACTACTAATTTTTAAATTTCGATATTTGTTGAACTTGTTTTTAGTAATTTTAACGATTTGAGGCTAGAACATTTGGTTGACACTAAAATGGTTCTGTTAATTCTCTATAATGTTGGTATTTTTTACGTTATTTCAGTTATTTATAGATTTGAGGTTATGAGTACATATATTGTAGGTTATAATCCGCCCGTTTTTAGTAATTTTGTAGGTTATAATAAGAGTGTTACTATTAATTTTTAAATTTCGGTATTTGTTGAGCTTGTTTTTAGTCATTTTATCGTTTTGAGGTTAGAACCATTCGTTGACCCACTAAAATGGTTCTGTTAATTCTCTAATGGTGGTATTTTCGTTACTCATTGTTTATAAATGTTGGTATTGTTTTACGTTACTTCAATTGTTTATAATTTGAGGTTATGAGTATATATTTTATAGGTTTTAAGCAGACCGTTTCTAGTAATTGTACAGGTTATAATAAGAGTGTTACTACTAATTTTTAAATTTCGGTATTTGTTGAACTTGTTTTTAGTCATTTTATCGTTTTGAGGTTAGAACCATTCATGACACTAAAATGGTTCTGTTAATTCTCTAATGTTGGTATTTTTTTACGTTACTTCAATTGTTTATAAATTTGAGGTTATGAGTATATATTTTATAGGTTTTAAGCAGACCGTTTCTAGTAATTGTACAGGTTATAATAAGAGTGTTACTACTAATTTTTAAATTTCGGTATTTGTTGAACTTGTTTTTAGTAATTTTAACGATTTGAGGCTAGAACATTTGGTTGACACTAAAATGGTTCTGTTAATTCTCTAATGTTGGAATTTTTTTACGTTATTTCAGTTATTTATTTTACGTTATTTCAGTTAGTTATTTTAGTAATTTTAACGATTTGAGGTTAGAAATATCTATTTTATTGGTTGAAACTAAATGATTCTCTTAATTCTCTAATGTTGATATTTTTTACGTTATTTCAATTATTTTATAGATTTGAGGTTACGAATATTTATTTTATAGGATATAATAAGAGTGTTTCTACTAATTTTCTAATTTCGATATTTTTTGAGGATGTTTAGTAATTTTAACGATTTGAGGTTAGAACCATTGGTTGACACTAAAATGGTTCTGTTAATTCTCTAATGTTGGTATTTTTTTACGGTATTTCAATTATTTATAAATTTGAGGTTATGAGTATATATTTTATAGGTTATAATCAGACCGTTTTTAGTAATTTTACAGGTTATAATAAGAGTGTTTCTACTAATTTTCTAATTTCGATATTTTTTGAGGTTGTTTAGTAATTTGAAAGATTTGAGGTTAGTACCATTGGTTGAAACACAATGATTCTCTTAATTCTCTAATGTTGATATTTTTTACGTTATTTCATTTTTTTATAGATTTGAGGTTACGAATATTTATTTTATAGATTATAATAAGAGTGTTTCTACTAATTTTCTAATTTCGATATTTTTTGAGGTTGTTTAGTAATTTTAACGATTTGAGGTTAGAACCATTGGTTGACACTAAAATGGTTCTGTTAATTCTCTAATGTTGGTATTTTTTTACGGTATTTCAATTATTTATAAATTTGAGGTTATGAGTATATATTTTATAGGTTATAATCAGACCGTTTTTAGTAATTTTACAGGTTATAATAAGAGTGTTTCTACTAATTTTCTAATTTCGATATTTTTTGAGGTTGTTTAGTAATTTGAAAGATTTGAGGTTAGTACCATTGGTTGAAACTAAAATGATTCTCTTAATTCTCTAATGTTGAAATTTTTTACGTTATTTCAATTATTTTATATATTTGAGGTTACGAATATTTATTTTATAGGTTATGATAAGAGTGTTTCTCCAAGTTGAGGTTGTTTTAATAATTTTAACCATTTGAGGTTAGACATATCTATTTTATTGGTAGTACCTAATATGTTTCTGTTAATTCTGTAATATTTTTTACGGTATATCAATGATTTTAAAGATTTGAGGTTAAGAGTATTTATTTTATTGGTTTTATCTAGTTTTTTATTAATATTTTAAACGTTACAACAAGTATGTTTCTATTAATTTTGATGATGTTGCGGGTATTTTTATCATTTTAATGATTTGGTGTTAGAAGTACCGTCACATACCCAATTGTTGATCAATTAAGGTAAATCTGTACGTTCATAGAATAATTTTATGTTAAAAAAGCTAATAATTGTATATATTTAGACGGATACAGAAAGTATAAGTATTAAACTTCCTTTTAGCCATCTCAGAAAAATAAAATAGGTGCTATTTTTAAAGTAAACAACAATCTAAGAAAAAAAAGCGGGAAGTACCAATTTCTGATCAGTAAATTTTCGGTACATATACCACTTTCTATTTAAGTCTACTAAATAATTATTGATTGTTTAACCTTCAAATTGTGCGTAGCAACGTTTAGATTTATGTAAATCTTATTATTTTATTGAAATAATACACTGATCAGAAATTGGTTCATGATCAACAATTGGGTATGTAACGGTATATGTGTTAAATATTAAAAATAAGGTGTTTTATTAATTTTGAAATGTTGAGATTATCGACGTTATTTTCATAGTATAATGGTTTGAGGTTAAGAACATCTATTTTGTAGGTTATAACTAGGATACATGAACTAATTCAAATTAATATAATACAAAAATTGTAGTATTATTTATTTGTCTGCTTCGTCGTTAGAAGTTTGTCATGGGCGAATAAGGAAATCTGATTATCTAACTTGGATTTTCCTTGAATCTAATTTGAAAGATTTGAGGTTAGTACCATTGGTTGAAACTAAATGATTCTCTTAATTCTCTAATGTTGATAGTTTTTACGTTATTTCAATTATTTTATAGATTTGAGGTTACGAATATTTATTTTATAGATTATAATAAGAGTGTTTCTACTAATTTTCTAATTTCGATATTTTTTGAGGTTGTTTAGTAATTTTAACGATTTGAGGTTAGAACCATTGGTTGACACTAAAATGGTTCTGTTAATTCTCTAATGTTGGTATTTTTTTACGGTATTTCAATTATTTATAAATTTGAGGTTATGAGTATATATTTTATAGTTTATAATCAGACCGTTTTTAGTAATTTTACAGGTTATAATAGGAGTGTTTCTACTAATTTTCTAATTTCGATATTTTTTGAGGTTGTTTAGTAATTTGAAAGATTTGAGGTTAGTACCATTGGTTGAAACTAAAATGATTCTCTTAATTCTCTAATGTTGAAATTTTTTACGTTATTTCAATTATTTTATATATTTGAGGTTACGAATATTTATTTTATTGGTTTTATCTAGTTTTTTATTAATATTTTAAACGTTACAACAAGTATGTTTCTATTAATTTTGATGATGTTGCGGGTATTTTTATCATTTTAGTGATTTGGTGTTAAAAGTATATGTGCTAAATATTAAAAATAAGGTGTTTTATTAATTTTGAAATGTTGAGATTATCGACGTTATTTTCATAGTATAATGGTTTGAGGTTAAGAACATCTATTTTGTAGGTTATAACTAGGATACATGAACTAATTCAAATTAATATAATACAAAAATTGTAGTATTATTTATTTGTCTGCTTCGTCGTTAGAAGTTTGTCATGGGCTAATAAGGAAATCTGATTATCTAACTTGGACCCGAAATGCGCGCCGTTGTCTATCAAGTAATGGCTACATAGGGAAGTCTAAACATGCCCTCTCTACTTAGTCATTCCTCATGTGCAACATTTCTAATCAGAATGCTTTCTTTTCCTTGTAGAATTTCAATTATACATTTACTTAAGTATTTACTTAAGTACTATCTTAAGTATTGACTTACGTATTGAATTAAGTATTGACTGAAGTTTTGACTTAAGTTTTGACTTAAGTTTTGACTTAAGTTTTGACTTAAGTTTTGACTTAAGTATTGACTGAAATTTTGACTTAAGTTTTGACTTAAGTTTTGACTTAAGTTTTGACTTAAGTTTTGACTTAAGTATTGACTTAAGTTTTGACTTAAGTATTGACTTAAGTATTGACTTAAGTATTGACTTAAGCATTTACTTAAGCATTTACTTAAGCATTTACTTAAGTTCGAGTGGAATGCCTAAAAAAAATTTAAAAAATTTCCGATTGATTACTTAAGATTCAACTTAAGAAGAACTTGAGCAGCAAGTCCAAATACAAAATATAAAAAATTTGGTTAATTCTTAAGTAACTTCTTAAGTGTTGACTAAAGTAAATACTTAAGTTATTACTAAAAGCATCAGAGATGTTCAATTGTGTATTTCGAACGCCTTCTGATTGGTGGGAATTTTTTAAAATGCTCGCTTGTGATTGGTGGGAGATTTGTCCTCTGGGAGAAATGTCCATGACCCTCAAAAAAGAATCAGAGTTTCCCAAAGTACAACGACCGAAAGTTTAATTCTTATAATAACGTATAAACAGGTATTTAAAATTATTATTTAAAAACTTAAATTTGTTAAAATTTTACAATTAGAATTATATTTGCATATATCATGTATAAAATATTTCGACAGAGCTGCCATTTAGATACAATCACTCACCCAACGTGCGTAAAAAATGATTTTCATAACACTCAATTTTATAATAACAATTACTATACAGATTCTATTAAATACCAAAATTTTTAAATATGCATTATAAAAACCATCACTTTGAAATAATACTACATTCACATACAAATTAAAACCATATATAACACAACGACAGTATTATATACCACTTTATAAAAAATGTTACCACCGCCATTAAAGAAAAATATAATTTATGAGAGTATATAACATGCTTATATTTTATGTATTCTGTAAACACATTATATTACATCAATTTATTTAAAATTACGATACCCCCCCCAAATGGAAATTATTTTATGTGTGTGCATTTTAAATATGGACATATTTCACTTTCTTTCTGAACACACACCTTCTTTATAATAACCTATAATGATTATTTTTACACAGACACAATATATATATATATATATATATATATATATTTATACTTATTTTTTACTCTTTGTCATATTTATTTTCTTTCTGTATTTAATTTTATCATTATTAGCGTCAAAATTTAACAGTATACTTTTCTTTCCTTAACTTACACTGTTACAGAGCCCTTATTATGTTACTATTAAATGGATCATGCATTGAAAAAATATATGATTCTTGAAATGTATACCTTACCAGCACATCCTCGCCGTAAGAGTCGAATACAATATTCATATGTTGGCTAACGCTGGAAGCATAAATATATTTTACGGAGCGTGTGTTACAACTATACACGAAAAATCTAAATGACTTCAGTTCAACATGTCTTGGTCTGCAGAAACGACATCAGGTTTTCATCAAATACACTATCCAAGAGCCTAACTCTCATCCAATAATGTATAAATAGTTATTTAAAATTATCAAATAAAACGAAAACATTGGAAAGTCGACACAAAACATATGAAGTTCTCGCATCTTTTCAACTCGTCTACGCGAGATCAAGATTCGAGATGCCTTTTTGAAACGATTGCCCGCTCATATACTATAAAGGTCCCCTGCAATAATGATGAAAATGGAGTCGAAATCTCACGAATGATTGACATTTGACGGATTCTTTGAATGTCACGAAATAATTGATAGTCATTAGATGATCAAGTTTTCAGTTGAACTTTATTTTCAGTTCTGTCTTTGATGTTTTTTTTAATCTATAACCTCTTTTAAAAAACCAAAATATTGGAAAGTCGACACAAAATATATCGAGTTCTCACACTCTTTTCAATCGTCTGTACAATAGTAGTTACATGTAATTTTAAAGAAATTTTGATTAATTTTAAAACTTTGGTAGTTAACTATCATATTTTGTTTATTTCTCAATTTTTTTTTACAAAAACGACATCTCAGTCACCACATTAATTATACCATAATCCTCTTCGCAATGCGCAAATTATCATTGTTGGTGTTAAGGGTAGAGTACGGTTATAAAAATATTTTTGTAATTTTTATAAAATATTATGTGAAATGTCATGTTTATAAAATATATTATAAAAAATATTCTTTTTTGATGATTTTTAACACATTCATTAAGTAAAATATTAAAATATTATCAAAAATAGGCTTAAAACAGGTGCAAATACAAAAAACTCCTTGCAGGATAAAAGTTGTCGAAGGGCTTTAATCCAAGAAAATTTAAATTTTTATGCATATATTTTTTTTTTTTTTTATGTTAATTTATGCATATATACTTCCACTTTACACAGCGAATTTGGTGTATCTATAAAAATGCAATTTCTGCCTTGATAAACCCAATTGGTTTACTAATTATTTAAAAAATGTAATGTTTTTCATTTACAAAATGAACATAAAAATGTCACATTTAACTTTAAAGAAAAAAGGCTGTGTAACTATTTTACATATACTCATCTAAAATAAGCACGATCAAAATACAACCGAGTGAGCGTTAGCGAGCGAGGTATCTGTTGCTAGTTACATAATTATAAAGCATTGGGAGAAATAGCACAAGAAGAATGTAGGGAAATAACCGATTCATGCCTACAACGCGAAAATCTAGCAATCAGGGCATTTTTAAAGGGGCTTCGACCGGAAGTCAAAAGATACATTTGTAAACCGGAAATCTACACAAATCTGGATCATGCAATTCGTCATGCGCGCAACATTCAATATCATTTAGATGACTTAAGAATGTTTAGAAAACAATGTTCGATTATTCTACAGTAATGACTTTAAATACATAAAATAAATAATCGATTTTTTTTATCCATACAGAATTGAATGGACGATGGTGTAGATCGATGGGAAAATCGATACTTTCCTTGCTACAGGACAATTCTGCCGCATCCAGTTCTTTTTTACGCAAGATTATAGTAACTTTTTGCGATAAATACTAATGAAATATTATTAGCAAATCTGTTTAAGTACTTTAGGGACAAAAGACTCAATTAATCTCAGGACTAAAAATTAATATTACGTAACAAAAAGGAACGTAATATATATATATATATATTGTTCATTCTTTATTTACTTGACTGTTTGTGGTTTGCCTATTGATATAAAGTTTTAAGTAAGAATTGAAGATATATATATATATAACCTATACTTAGATGGTATAAGAATATTCTATAAGTTTAAGCAATATACTGTATTAATAAAAAAGATGTCAGTTTTAGTAAGAAATTGGGAGTGACTTTGCTATTTTTGTCATAATGCATACCTGTGCCATTATTGTTATACGACAAAATTATCACACACAGAAAAAATTCGATTTTCATTAAGTGCTACACGAACGATACGCGAATTAATTTGTACTTTTACTGATCTAAAATGTTTTGTTGCGGACTCCCAATTCCATTCAAAAGTTGTCTTATCGAGCAAGAAGTTAAATGCAATGGATATGTACTAACGCGCGTAAATGGCGGACTACACGAATGTATAACATCGCAATTGCAACCTCGAGAACAACGTAAATAGAATTTCTTGACTTCAGCGCGAGTAAATAAACAAAATAGTATTCTATTCGAAGAGAGCACGAAATTATTATGTAAACGAAACACTAAAGGAATCGACCGAAATACGGAAACCAGTAGAGCAGAATCAACAAATCCAAAGATTCAAGAGGTGAAAAAAGAAAATTAAGCTGAATGAAAGAAATTATACGTATACCGATGATATTAAGCGCGTATTGAAATAAATCTCAGAGAAACATAAAAATATGTGTAATTAACATAATACGATAAATTGAAACGCATAGGAAAAATATGTTAAAAAAATATATATAAAAACGCACATAAATAAAGGAACAATATGTTGGACATAATAAAGTTCTTTTATTATTATGTTACAGACAAAATAGGAGAAGAATATGTGCGCATTTTTCATCATGATTAACGTTGTGATTGCGACGTCTCAAAATAAGGCAATTGTAACAGAGCGAAATAACCCCGGCATAATTTTTAATCGATTGCAAGAAATAGACTTTATTAAACAAGAATGGTGTATAATAACTACAATTAACACGCAGAAAGTTTTCGGAATCCAAGAATATTTTACAAAAATAATACAACATGTTTTTCCCACCACTAGAGGTGAGACGACTATCTCTCTACACTCGTTGGAGAGATCGTCGTCTCTTTTCTATATATATAGCCGCAGAACATCTTGCTGGCGTCGCAGATCATCTTGCGACAGGCGTCAAAGGTAGAATCTCCAGTTCCTTACTGAGGAGTCCAAGCTGGAGATCGAGGTCGAAACGCCTTTAATTATTTTAAGAAGGCCGTGCTCTGGGAAATTCCACCGACCATAGTGGACACAGAGTACAATGTGCCTGCTTTATTCTAAAGTAAAGGATTTAGTTCGGAGAGGCCGATATTATTATATACAAAAATAATACAAGATATTGTCACGTCCAGACTTGTACCAACCACTATAAAAATGTTACAAGAAGGCAAATGGTTAATAAACCATTCGCGTTCCTTTCGCTCTTGTTTGACTAGGACTAGTCTTACGTCTCCGGGAGTAGCGAGCGAAGTTATTTTGAGAGTAGAGATGTAGGATATAATGTGGGATAAATAAAATAATATATGTTTTATTTCGTATTAATCATGCATTATTTATTTAACGGGGTGCCATAGTCAATATTTATCCTCCCTACCTTATCGGCAATCGTGATTATTAGTAATAAATTTGTGAATAAAACAGTATGTGAAAAAATAAGAGAAGAGGCGCCTTCGTTTATCAATAATCTAATTATGTGCTGAATTTGAAACTGAAATATTATTGTCTTTTCGAGAAAAGTCTTACCAAAAATGTGAACCTAACCTCAACGAGGTGAAAATTTTTATATTTTTGGTAAGACTTTTCTCGAAAACGCAATAATATTTTAATCTAAAAATTAGCACACAGTTAGATTGTCAATAAACGAAGGTGCCTCTTCTCTTATTTTTTCACATATACTGTTCTACTTTTTTATTAATTAATCATCAAAAATAGTGTATGGAACCCCCTTAAATATTATAACATCATAATATGCTGTTTTCCTTTAAATGAACACGTGTAACTAAATTCTTACAGCTTTTTAATGGGCAAAAACACATAAAATTACACTAATTTATTAACAATTGCACAAATTTATTTAAGTCAAATAACGATTTTAATTTTGATTAAATAAACAAGTGTACGGCAAACACGTTAACACATTATCGAATAAAATATAAACAAGGTTATTTTATTATAAACATTAATAACTAATAATCGAAATAAGAATTATTATAAATAAATGCAGATTAAATTAAAAATTGTTGTCGTTTAAAACATGAATTATGGTTAATAAATTGCAATTCAAACCGTGAATATTGCAAATAAAATGCAATGCAACGAATAATTATTATAAATAAATTGTAGTATCAAGTAATAATTGTTTTAAGAGAAAACGGTTGGTTCAGCAATCGAAATAACATAAAATATCAGGTTTGCCTTTACGAATAATACAAGCGTATAGATAGCCGAAAAGAATATACCTTAAGTACCCAAATATATATATATATATGTGTGTATTCGGTGAGAAACGAAGGTCCGCCTCGAACGTGGATAGCGGTGTCAAATTGCTGGATAGTGTCCTGCTAGACCTGCGGGCGTCGACGTTAGATATGTATGCTGTTTGAGTCCGATGATTTCCAGATGTCGAAGTCGTAGTTCCTTGACTATGGCTCGTAAATGTCAACGATGCGTCTCGATTCCCGAATAGAAGATCTCTCTTGATTTTGAATGCGTATTGTTTTAAAGTCCGAGTAGCAGTGCCACGCCCTCGGATAAAAATCAAAGAGTTGACGAGCTGAGCTTCGCCTTATGAAAACTTTCGATGAAAAATTAGGAGTGGCTGTGTCTCTTCTGGGTCCTCTTTATATACCCTAAAATCCTATGCATCTGTCCTTGTCTTACGCTTTGTCTTATATGGAAATTGCGTACGTAGTTCTCGATTTTTCTGTGCTTGCACTCGATTGGACCGTTAGATGTGCGTGATTAAAAATTATCGAATCCCATGCATTTTCTGTATCGCTTCGTAGTTAATTCAGAGAATTTGCTGCCCCCCTTTTATTACTGCGACATTATCCAAAGAACGGCTTAATTTATTACTTCCTTCTAATGCTCGAATTTTCTAGTTCATGTTTCCTATCGCCGGTTCTTCTCCGAGCATTGATTTTATAGTGCAGTACAAAAAAAACTCTTACGCAACCCTTCGTTTCGATCTCACTATCGGCGATCCCGCTTATATGCGTATTGGCTTCGAATAATCTTTAACTCTACTTATCAGTCTCTTTTTCTTTTAAAACATTCGTAAACTAATCTGTCCCTTAGCTCTATAAATTATATTTTATATTACTGCATTTACTTACAATTATTCTTTATCAACCTTATTTCGTTTTCCTTCTACGCCGTAATTTATTCTAAACTACGCAGTACTTTTGTACGAAAAATAATAATATAATTTTCGTCGGGACGCGACAACTCCCCCCCTTTTTAAAAACGACGCCCTCGTCGTTAAACAATATTATTATTATATTATTATTTCTCTTGACATAAGATATCATACTTAATTTTAAATTATAAACATTATTTCGATTAATTTTTCTTTATTTCTTATGGTGAGCTTTATAAACCATATTACAATTATTTCTTTCGTAGGTGAACTTCGTTTGTTATTATTTTTTCTTACATCTATTACATTTTTTCGAACCGTTTAACAGTATTGATATAGTTCACCTATAAAAATAGAAGCTAAAAATAAAAAGGGTTTTATTATTACAATTTTTATTCTAGATATTCCGAAAAATAGTATAATTATTATTAAATGTGTTTTCTGTATATAAAGAATTTATTCTTCTTTAGTTTTTACTCCTAATTTTTAGTATACATCAATTCATGTTAAAAATATATGTTATTTGTATTTTTTTGTTCTCGTAGCCATTTTTTTTACAAAAGTTACAATTTTCTTTGATAATATTTGAATGCTTACGTATTTTTTTGAAATACTGATTAAGAGTTATCCATTAGTATACATATTTTTTGCTTAGTCTATTAATAATTGCAGCATAATGAACTGTTATAGCAAGATGGAAAAAGGAAAAGGGAGAAGAAAAAAAAATTATTTTTATGCAATACAGACCCTCGCTTCAATGTGGACATTGTTAGTGCATCTTACAGTAACCTGCTTAGTAAGTTTTTCTTTCGGCTATTATAAACAAAGAATCACTTTGACTTATTTATTACTCTCAAGTACCCCTCCTAGTTCTGTCAATAATAAACGTTTTCCTTGGTCGCTTGAATTTTTCCAAGTAATCTTTCATACCCTAGTAAATTATTTTCCCTTAGTGCGTTAAGGTTTCATTTAAATACGGGTGGCTCCTTGCATTTTTTCGTCAGTATTCGTCAGGCAGTGATTCTATCCGTTTCTGCAAGGTGTCTCGTCCCTATGTTTTTACTAAGTAAGTGTTTTTATTATTACTATTATTATTATCATCTCTTTTTTGTTGCTTATTATTTTTTTTACTTGTTCTAATAAAAAAAAGAAAATAGTGTATCTCTTATATAAGAGAATATTTATCTTTTTTTTCTACGTATATTATTTTTTTTTTTTTTAAATTTTGCTTTTGTCGTTAAGGTTTTATTATATATTTTTTTGCATGTATGTTTTTATATTTATTTCCCTAATGCTAAGTATGTATTTTTTTCTATGTTTTCAGGATGGAGTTTGAAAAAGCACGTTTGCTAATGCAGTGGGCTCAGTGTTGCCAGATAGAGGTGTTTTTTCTTTGTTGCACTCACACAGTATGACCTCATTTACATTAGATAATAGAGGACAGAAAAACTCTAAATGGTAACCCTGAGTGGGCTTTACGTCGACGAGATGATCGGGAATTTAGTCCCGATTGATTTGAAGCCCGGAGCTGGTTTCTAGCCGCTGCCCAGGAGTTGAATGCGCTGTGTAGAAGTGAAGGAGTCCCACTGGATGTGGACACCCTTCTGCTTTTATTAAATTTATCCTTACGGGATCTTGCGGCCATAGTGGAGTTGCCCGCGAGCTCCGAGGCTTCGGATTCATTATCGTCATCCGAGGAGGAAATGGGTGAGGAGGAGTTGGAGGCGATGGAGGAGGAGGAGGAGGAGGAGGTGAGGGAGGAAGAACTGGGTGGCACTGGAGGAAGATTTTTCGCCGAGATCTCCCTCACCAGAGCAGGTGCCTGACGTTCCGGCCTCATTTTACTGGCCGTCCGACCGGGGAGGATCTCCCTGCTATTCGCCAGTACCGCGTATAATTGATATAATAGATGTATCATCCGAGGATGAACTGTGACAAGGTGATCAGATTTGTACTGTTTTTTTTTTATTGTTACTAAAAAATTTAACAGAGAATAAACTTGTTTGTAAAGCTCATAATAGAGTGTTTTATTTTTCCCTTTTTCATTCCATTCCTCATTCACCTAGAGAGAGAGGGAGAGAGAGAGAGAGAGAGAGAGAGAACGAATGTATGCCGGAAGGGCTACTATTCAACTCGATGCGTGCACACTAGGGTGCGCGTGCGCCGAGCTGGCGGGGGAAGCAGGCCCAATATAGCCGCTTCCGAGCTACGAGCGGCGGATCGCTTCCACAGAACCGAGCGCTGCGGTGCGAGAGAGCGCGTCGATGCCAGAAAGGGCTTGTACTCAGCGTATGGGTTTTCCCCAACGCAAACAGTAGTCACACGTCTGGAGAGAGAGGGGACGCCAGGAGGGGCGTCTGTTCTACTCTTACGCATGATGTTTTTGAACGCGAGGAAAAACTACAACTTAAAGCAATGGGAGAGAGAGAAAAAGAATGAAGTCTCAAATGCGCATAGCTAAGGCGTGTTTGACACGTACAAGCAACGGCGCATAGAAGATGCAGATCTACAGCGTTTTCTATTATTGATGGTACTTAAACTAAAGGATAGGAATAATTCGCAGATCTACAGTGAATTATTCCTATTACAAGGTTGGGATATGTGAAAAAAATAAACATATACAAAAATACTGAAATATTAGTTTTAAAATTATTATGTTGGTTGTTATTTACAGTTTACAATTGTTTTATACCTTATTATTTTTTTTTATTTATTTTTACAATTACAATTAAACAATAGTACTTAACGCAATCTACTAAACAAAAATGTATGCAATACTAAGATAGAGAAGAAGTTTCTATCATACATAACGTTTTTGAGAGATAGAGAGATAGAGATATGATATGATATATTTTATTGGGTTTTTGGGGTAGAGACCCCGTAAACACGAAAATACACAGTGCGTTGAATTACAATGTAAATAATAAAATAATATAATATAACAAACAAGAATAACAATATAAAAATAACAATAATAATAATAAAAGTGTAAAAATAAAAGTATAAGTATAAAAGTATAAAAGAATAAAAGAGCGCAGTGATAAAAACATAAAATTGAATAAAGCGCAAAACGTAATAAAAGTTATAAAAATAAACGCAAAACGCAAAAATCAGTGGTATAACATTTGAAAAACTTAAGAAATATAAATACTGCGACGGTTTATTACGAGCTAGAAGGAAAGCCTATCTCACTAATTATACTTAGATCACCCAAATCACCCAAATCACTTATACGGGGACGGACTAGATTTTCGTTTCTCACTCTATCTTCCCATGCGGCGGAGTCGAGACGAAGGAAGTGTTCAAAGATAAATGATTTGAAAGTGTTGAAATGAGCCGGTATGAGTTTAGTTGTTTAGTGGCAGTGATGACAAATGATTTATGAAGTGATTCGGTACGAGGTGGTAAATAGGACAGCGGTTTAGGAGGATGACAAGATGAAATACGTTGATCAGTGGAGCTATTGATTCTAATAAAATGTTCTGAGAGGTAATGTGGTGAGTTGTGGGCCAGAATGCTGTAAGAATGAGTACTGATGAAAAATAGCCGCCTCGACTCCACCGATAACCAGCCCAGCTTCAATCTATATGGCGTCACGTGGTCGTACCTACGTAGGTTACCCCAAACAAATCTGACGCAAGCGTTAAGTAGTCTCTGGAGCTTTAAATTTCTGGTCTGGGCCAAGTCATTGTAGACTGCACAGGCATAGTCGAAGTGAGGGAAAACTAAAGTTTCGACAAGGTGTTTACGAGTATTCCTGGAGAATGCCCGTCTATGAAAGCGTAACGAACGTAAAATCTCATGCACCCTCTGTGAGATTGATAAAATGTGCTTGGACCAGTCCAGAGTTGGCAGCAGCCAGACGCCCAATGATTTCACCTGGTTTTCATAGCGGAGACAATCGTTCAACAGCTTAACTCGCGGGGCAGTGGTTAGGTCTATACGCGAGATGCACGCCTTGCTGCCCAGGATCATTACTTTAGTTTTTTTTACATTTAGGTTTAAGCCGTTTAAGGTAGCCCAAGATGCAACCGCGTTGGCATCACTCGTGATACGTTGGACGCTAGTTCGAATTCCCCCGGGGGAAAAGAGTAATAAACCTGAGCATCATCGGCGTACATCATGTAATTACTAAATTCGAGTACTTCGGGAAGATCGTTAATGAATACTGAAAAAAGCAAAGGACCCAAAACACTGCCCTGCGGTACGCCCGAATTTACCCCAAGCCAGTCCGAGCAGACGCCCAACTCATCCGCAACAGCTTGCGAGCGACCAACTAGATAGTGGTAAAACCACCTCAATACCGTGTTCGAACAACCTATGTCACGCAACTTAAGCAGCAGAGGACCGTGCGGCACCGAGTCGAACGCCTTGGAGAAGTCAAATAGGACCAAAATTGTGATCATGCGCGAGTCAATGGCCCTTCTGACATCATCGAGAACGCCTAAAAGTGCAGTCTGCGTACTATGACCTCTGCCAAATCCTGCTTGTCTGTCAGTCAGTTTATTATTTGTTTCTAAGTAATGAGACAGCTGTGAATGTACCAGCCGCTCGAGCAGTTTTGAGACCTCGCAGAGTTTAGCAATGAGTCTGGTATCTGAGAGTGATTCGACCCTATTTGACTTCGCCAATGGAAAGAGAATAGACCTCTTCCAGCAGTCAGGAAAGTAACCGAGCGACAACAAGTCGTTGAATAAAGCTGTAAACCGTGGGGTCAATTGTGGCTCGAGCATTCTTAGCATCGTCACAGACAGCCCGTCCGTCCCCACTGCCCTCGAGTTCGCGTTAGCGAGGGCACGCTGAACTCCTAGGGAACTAATTGAGTCAGGAACTGAGGAATAAATCGAATTTAAATAGAGAGGTGAAAGTGGCGGAACCCGATTTGAAATTGAAGCATAGTGGTTATTTAATTGCTGGGTGGTGAAAGTATCCAATGGGGACAGATTAGACTAAGTGCATAATCCCAGGTTTTTCAATTCCCTCCATTTGGCTTTCGGATTTGCAGCATTTTTTAGCTTGTTTGTAAGATAGTTGTATTTATTGCTATCGAGAGGATTTGAGATTCTGTTTCTTAATAATTTGAATTTTTCATAGTCTTCTATGCGGTTTGAGGATTTAAAGGTTTTGAATGCAATATTCCTGGACTTAATAAGACCCCTAATCTCAGCTGTCACCCATGGCTTGGATCTATTGCCAATCGTTACCAGTTTAGCCGGTGCAAGGGTGTCAAAAGCTGAGAGAGCAGATACCGTGAGGGGGGATATGGATGCTAGGAGATGAGAGGATGAAACGTCATGAAAATAATTATGATTATGAAGCAGCGAGTAGTGACCGTGAGGAGAAAGCGTTGTTATTTGCGCTATCTGGTTTATTGAGTGGAAGTTATGAGATGTGAATAATAAATTAGGTGAAGACATGCTAGATGACTGAGATGAGGTATGGAAAATAAGTTAGATGATGACATGTTGGATGGATTCGTGTGATGAGTGATGATAAATGAGTTAGGTGACTGAATGTAGGATGGTTGTTGGTAGGACAGGACAACTAGTTAGATGAATTTAAGGTCCAATTCAGGTACGAGTTCGAAGTCCGGTCAGGCGACTCTATAGGGTTTGTAATAAGAGGATTAGATGGAAATTGAGGTGAGTGCGGTGAATTAGAGTTGAAAATGGAGTTGAAAGAAGTAGCAAGTTCTTGGAGGTTAATCCCTTCCAGATCACGCGACCAGTACCTCCTTATTTTAGGCGGATCTCTATTAGTCAGCAACTGAATTGCTATGTAATCATGACCCACGGCGAAAGGAGTCGTAGATTTAAAATAATTAAAATCAGGCAAAGGATCGCTAATCAAGAAAAGATCAAGCCATGTGTGTGAATAACCTAATGACTTGACAGCATGGTGAGTTGGATCGGAATCAATGAGTGATAGATTGAGAGCTGCTATATTGGCTCTCATCATGTCTGCCGCGGCACTTGAAGACTTCATATCAATATTGAAGTCTCCGGTGATAACAGCGAGACCATGGGAAGGAAGGATATCAGATAATAATTCGAAAAAACAGTAGGGTAAGAAGCTGCAGGCCGTCTGTAAACCACGCTCAAAATCAATTAAGTCGATTTGCCGGTAATATGTAATGTAAAAAATTCAGGAGAGTTTGAGTACAGCCTATCAGAATGAGCCAGCATATTAACTTTATATTCATCTCTGACATATGCAGCAACACCCCCTCCTTCCTTAACCACTCGATCAAGTCTGTAAAGGCAATTTTACTATATCAGAGGAGTCAGATTCTGTTAAAAAGGTCTCAGTGAGAGCGATCACATCATAGGCTTGCGGATAGATTAAGGCTTCTATTGATGAAAAATGAGTCTTAAGTCGATTGATATTAAGATGAATGATAGAGAAGGAATGAATGTTTATGTGTGAATGAGATAGAGACGTCTGACCAGCTGTCCCTCATAAGGAGGAAGGTACAGAATTTGACGGTAGAGTGAGGAGTTCAGCCTTGGAGTTAACGCGGATCAGTGCTCCTTTTTTCTCTTTGCGCATATAGACAACATAATTCTTAATAATCGGATGCAAATAGCCTAGTTCCCTTGCCTTACGTAGAGATTTCGTCCACAGTTCGTGTATCGACTTCGGCCACAGTGGCCTGATAAATAAGGAAGACTCCCCTCCCGTTCCGAATACATTTGAAATTGTGGCGCCCTTTAGAAGCTGGGCTCTTTCTATAATTAGGTCCCTGACCGCGGGTGAAGAAACCCTACACACCAAGCCTTTGGTCATGGTAGGAACGGATGGTTCGCTCATCGATTGGCTCCTGTTGGAAGAGTTGATGGAATTAGTCGAGTGCGGCGACCATGGTCGGATCTCGTCGACGTGAGATGTGACCAGGGGAAGTTTGATGCGAGCCAAAATAGTTTCTATTAGCTTGAGGTCACTTAGTGTGGAGACAATAGGTAGTCCTGCGAACAGGAGATCACAAGAGTTTTTATCTTGACCAGTGACATCGTCCATATTTGCCGGAGTCGAGGAAGGATCACGATCGAGAAGCCGATTGACGTTGACCTCAAGATGCTCGACACGAGTTTCCACCTCAACGAAACGTTCATTAGCGCTTGACTCGAGTGTATCAACGCGACCGCGTAACAAATTAAGCTCAGCACTTAATGTGTTGAGTTTCGAGTCTACGCGGTCAACTTTGACCTCAACCCTCTCGACTAGTTTCACGATAGCGCGCTCAAAATTAGAAAACCACGCTGGAGGAGTATCCGCCATCGCGACGGCATCCCGAGAACCGCCCGAACGTTCTGCATTGGAAGCAGGAGGTGTGGTTGCGCGAGGTTGCTTAGCAACCTGAGTCAAAGATGACGATGGGGGCGAGGCCAAGCGCTTCGGGGGCGAGGCCAAGCGCTTCGAGAGAGAGAGAGAGAGAGAGAGAGAGAGAGAGAGAGAGAGAGAGAGAGTATATCGAAACGTCGACAATGCAACGCATGGTCGGCCCCGCCGAACTCGCCAGGTTCGAGTTGGAGAGTGGCCCGAACACTTACGAGGCCAACCGAGCTTAGCGCAGTAACTAGGCTCGAATTGCGGTGTGCAATCGAATCCTTACGGGGGAGCCAAACTTCGTTCCCCACCGCGCTGCTCCGTCGTCCTTGTACTATTCTTTTTCTTTACATTTCTTCCCCTTTTTTTTATATTTTTCTCTATTTATTTCCTATTTTATTTTTTTATTTAGATTAGCTCTACCCCTTTTTTATGGATACTTATTTACTTTGTTAGTATTTCTATATATTACTCTTTATTATTTTTGCTTTTACGTTATTTACATTTCTTAATATGTTTACCACAATAATTGTTTGTTTTGTTTGTTTTTTTTATTTCTACATATGGTTAGGGAAAGAAATAAATATTTCTTACTGTTCTATAACAATGTTAGTCTTTATTATTTTTCATTTTGTATACATATAGTTTTTTTTGTTTGTATTTACTATATCTAGTTAGTATATATACTTGTATATAATGTGTGCTTGTTAATATTTTATACTCTTGTTTACACTTATTATAATATTTACTGCAATTGCATAGTTTGCAATTTTCATATATTTATTGTTGTATCGATTTATTTTAGGCGAATTCTGCGAAGCGACCTCTTCTTTTTGTTACTAAGTATATGTTTAACCATTCCGTTATTGCTCTTTTACAAATCATGCATTCCTTTGTTTCCATATAACAAGTTAAACAGCTTAAGGCATGTTTGCATGGAAGATATATTCCCTCTATTGCGTTTATTACGTTTGCAAATTTTGCATTTAAGATCTTTCGATAAACTGGCATGTTCCGAACCTTTTATTATTTTACTCAATTTCTCCATGTCATAGATTCCACAACAGTCTTCTGCTCGTTCCTTCTTTGTAATGAATTCACATTTCGGCGACCATCTACGATGCTCTTCCATAGGCTCGTCCGTTTTTTCCCATTTTCGAATTCCTACACCGCATATATAGCATTTTACTTTGTCGTTCTCTCCCGTATAATAAAATCCGGCTTCTGCTAGATCCTCGATTGAAATAAAGGCATGCGGCCAATATTTAAATGTATCTAATCGATTTTTCTTTATCGACAAATTTACTCCGCAATCAGTTTCATCAAAGTCCTGTTGTAGATCCATAATTATTTCTTTTACTTTCTCTTCTGTGTTATTATAGACTACCTCGTCTAGTTGAGTTTCTAAGGATGCTAATATCTCTAATATTTCAGGTAACTCTTCTTGTGTTATCATTGGCACGGGGGTGTTATTTTCTTCGTCCTGTATTGAGGGAAAAATATCACTGGTCGCATTTTGTAGTAATTCCATAACTTCTTGTTCACTTAGAAAGGATTCCAATTCGGGCCAACTTATTTCCTTAACGTTCTGTGATTCTGCGATATCCTCTGGTCTTTCGTCTCTATTTAGTTCCATAGATTCCGTTTGCGTCATTTTTGAACTTGAACTTGCCATTTCTTCTGGTTTTTCGATGTCTGTTTCGTTTTTAACAACAAAAATGGGCGTTTCTTGTTGTATTGGTTCCAACGGAATAATTTGCTGGTTATTTTTCTGTAGTTCAAATTCATTTTTTATAGTGACAATCTCGATTTCTCTTTCTTTGTTTTGTTCTATTATTGCCCTAATTCGAGTGGATATTTTATTATTATTTTTTTTTATTTTTCGCTTCTCGATATTTTTTTTACAGTTATAGCATTTTTGTATTTCGGGATCCATATTTATGTCTCTAAATTTTATGTGTTGTATAATCGGTTTTCCTGCCTTTGTTTTTATGCAAGTTCCACATAAAGGAGTGTTCAGATCTATGCTGTAAAACATCTTTTTAAAGTAATACATTTTGTGTATTTTTCTGTTGGTTTGTTTTTTCCTGATCGCACCGTCTTAAGAGGGTAAATTTTTCCTTTCTTTAACTTCTTGTATAATCCTCATTTACTGGCTTTCCTATTTTGAGTGTAAGTAAAAAAAGAAAATGAGAGTTATTATTACAATGAATTTGCTCTGTCCTCACTGTTTATTTTTAAAATTGGATATAAACACGATTCTCTCTCTAAAATTTTTGTATGTACAGTCTTAAACTCGGAAGTGATAAATTGGCTTTTTCATTTTTCTCTATCTCAACCTCCATTTCTTCGTTCTCCTCCTTATCTTTATTTAACTTTTGCGTTCCGAAATAAAGTAATAGTTGAGTGATTGAATTCCATATTGCCCCAATTAAATGTAAAGAGAACCCGTAAATTCCGTCCATCATGAAACCATGCATAATCGAATCAATAATTAGCTTGATGAGGCGACATATCATAAAAAATCCTATGAAACCGGCAGAGATGTTACTGAACGTTAAAAATTCCGACCATAGTTTGTTGAATGTCGATTCAGCCAAGTTATTCAAGGCTTCTGGGTTGAACAAATTTCCTATAGTAATTCCTTTGGGGTTTATCTTCCTTCCCGAAGCTCCTAATGCCATCTTATTTAATACCGTAGATTTTTCTAATGGGAATAATATCATATCGCGAAGTTTACTGGTATCTTTTTGTCCGTATATTCCACTAGTAGCGAGTGTCTCGGGTGAAACATATCTCCATGTTAGTTTTGTTTGAGGCGTCAATATCTCGGGAACTTTTACTTCGACTGAATAACTTCTCCCGCTGTTACGGCTAGATACCCGGGTTGATTCATGATACGATAACCCACTTCCGCCGGGGAAACTGAGGCGAGCGCAAGGGCTTGAGTGAGAATATGTCTTTCGATTTCGCACCTTTGTTTTAATATATCGTAATACATTCTATTTAATAGTCGGCGTACATATTTTTCAACGTATAAGAATTTTGAGTTTATGTATGCAAATATATCAAGATTGTTTCCCTCAATTGCTTTTTTGCTTATAAAACTGTTAACCTTGGCGTCCTCAATTATGAAAAGCTTGGGATGTTCGGTGCGCGCAAAACTAAAACCGCATACATTCTGTTCTCCTTTTTTCCATAGTGCGAATGTAATATCATTAGTTTCAAGCGAGTACATTATACGGTTTTCTTGCTCTTCATATATTTTATCCAAATTTCTTTCATACATACAGAATATTTGTTAACTCCGCATGAATCCTCCGGAAGCGCTTCCCAGAAAACTTGTGAGGCATCGATATCTGTACATTCTAAATCCGCGAGTGTGCATGTAACCCCGGAGTCTAATCTTACTTTATTATATTCCAGATGTACAGCCGCATAGTAATCGTATATTGTTATTTCAACATGACCTGCGACATAGGCGTCTTTATAGGTACCGTATAAATCCGAAAATGAACCTCCAATACAATTTCCGCTATTATCGTTCCCTCCCGCGAACACGATTGGTTTATTAGTGGTACTGTTTCTGGGTAGATTTATAATTTGAGTGCCGCTTATAGAAATATAACCTGAACGATGGATTCCATAACATTTCTCCCTACTTATTTCTTTATAATAACTAATTTCTCCGTTTAGGACGCGAGATGCATGTCCGTGCATACCGCAATGTGTAACTGTACGTGTGATTTTTATTATGCATTTATATACATGCGTGGTACTGTAATCGTTCAATTGTAGTAACTGCGCGTAAATTTTTGTTACATTAATATATGGTTCATGTATATCACATTCTTTAACATCCACTAATGATATTGTTGTTAGATTTGAAAGTTGTTCCCCGCAGTCATATCCGTAAAGTCCCGACGAGTAATTAATTACACTTACGAGTGAAAGCAGGAGGAATGATCTCTTTGCCATCTGTAAATAAGATAATTTTCTATGCTTTTCATTGTCCTTGTACGAAGTTATGAAGTTAATTCCTATTTGTTTATTCGAAACGGATTTCTATTTCTTCCGGAATGGTATCTAATATTTCTTTAAAGTAACACAAAAGTATGAAGATCCCCGCGATGAATAAAAATATAACTACTCCTGTGATTGAACAGATGAGAAACAATGTAGTGAATACAGCGGTTTTTTCCGTATTGATCAATTTATCCCTACAATAATTTTCCATATCCCAAAAATTCCCCGAGTGTTTTTGCTTAACTAATTTATGGAATAAATTTTTAGTATTTGTATTGTTAAAGATATTTGATAGTTTGCTAATATTTAACGACGTCTGAGGAAATAACAAGTGATTTGAATATTCCGTTGGTACCTCATGTATTTTTATAACTTCCTCATTTATTTTAAACGTACAATTTATTTTTGTGTGTATTATTCCGAGTCCACGTAACGGTATGATCGTCCCTGTTAATCCGTTACAGCCAATCGACACTCTCGTAGTCATGGGCGCTGAGTATAATATTTTATTTAATTTTTCAAGTTTTATTATCGTTGGTTTGGCATTGGTTTTATATTTGATATTGCCGTTACGGTAATTACATTTAGCCGGTTGAGACATCAATTCTGTTTCGCAACTATCTATTGCTTTTAAATGCAGTCTTTCTTTTTTGCAAATTAATTTTCCTTGAAACTTTTTACAATTCTTAAGGTCGGTGCTTGAGAAACCGTAATAATTTGCCTCTTGTTGCAGAATATAGTTATTCTCGGGTTCAACATAGGCGATGTTTGATTCATTGATATATACGTTTTAAGGAATTGGAAGAGGAGATACCCTATACAATGAGCAAGTAGATTTTTCAACCAAGGAAACCTCTATTTGAATAAATAGTTTATTATTGATGTATCCAGTATGTAGGCTTGTTATGTTAGCTAATCTATTTAAATTTCCCTTTCCTCTTTTAACGGGAATTCATTGGTTTTCTCATATTTTTCGATGTAATTAACAACTTGTTTGAGTCTATTAGATGATAATAAAGTAGTATACATCTGATGCTCTTTTATTCCTTCTAAATTAACAAGTGTACCTACACTGTAGCTTATCTGGTTGTCCAACATTCTTCCTAACGTAGTCTTTATATTGTTCATTATTTGCGAGTATCGTTCAAGATAAGTTTCCTCTTTCATTTGCTTCATTTTTTGCATAATGTTGAATTCATCATATAATCTTGCTTTGTCTATGTATATATTAATTCCCATCGTATTACTTTCTATAAATACTATTTTAGTTCTAATCCGTACTAGTATTCTATCTATGTAATTGTTAATTAATTTACTTTCTAAGTCATATCGTACTAACTCGTTTTCATGCAAATCTGATTTTACGTTCATGCAAGTACTTTCTGTAGAGTTTAAGATGTGTAAAGTTCTAGTATATTTTTCTTGCAAATTCTTAAAATTTCTAAACAGTTCTTCACATTTTTCGTGACCTAACGGGCAATCGTTTTTTAATTCGCTAAACGTAGTCCAAATATCCGTTAGATTCATATCTTCATGTATGCAAGTCATGCTAATAATAATTTTCCACGCGACTGGAGTTAGTTTTACATCTTCCTGTCGTTCGAAGAATATACCTGATGGAGGTATTTGTTGAAGTTCGATTCCTTTTGGCTCTACTTCGTTTCCCGTACAAAATGTTAAGAGGGATAAAAACATTATGTTGAAGTTCCTCATTTTTTTTGTTCTGAAAAAGTAAAAGAGATATCGATAAATCTTTCCGCCCCTTTACCTGTTTTTTTGTTTTTTTTTATGGATCCTTTTGGTTTATCGAACGCCCTGCTTTTAATTTCTTGTTTGCGTACTTATTTTTTTATATGTGCCGGTTCTAGGTGTGTTTATTTTGTAATTTAAACTGAAATCAATGATTCGTAGTTATATAGGTGCACTATAAATTAAACTAAAAGATAGGAGTAAACCATGTATGTATTATTTTTTATTGTGGTACAATTGCCTGGGGCAGCGTGGTTAGTACAAAGGTTAGTCAGAAAGTGTCGTCCTTCTCTTAAGGTATAGGCTTACGAACTCAGAATCCCCTTCTTATATTGATTTTGTTTTATTTTATTTCTTTTTGATTTGGTACATAGGCAGGAGAAGAAAAAAAAATTTTATTTAACATTCTTGTATTTATCTTATCGTTATAGTTTTTCCGAACTTCCTTCGTCTCTGTCTTTTTTTCATTACCAATCTCCCGTTGACAATCTTTCATCCCGTAATGCGGTTAAGGAACCTCCCGCAAAACAACCAGTCGGACAATGGGATGTTACTTCTAGCTGTCGTTGGTGTTTATCGTCCGTACACTCCATGGATTCTATATATATCCCTTCCCCTTGACGTTGTAGATAGTAATTGGCGCATTTTGCGCACTCTCGCCACACCGGAATTTTCTGTTTACAATATTTACACCTTCCATGGTACGTTTGGTCACCAAATCCTTGACCACCATATTATTTTATTTCTAAGTACTTTGCATACGTTTTCCCTAGTTCCATGAATGCGGAGCTTTCTCTATACCTTTTCTCTACCTCATTTACGAGTTCATCGTCACTTTTTTCTGGGTAATCCATGTGTTGCATTTCCAGTTGTGCTCTAAAGTTTATAAATCGTCTTAACCTTTAAGGCATGCAATCGTTGAAACCTATAGCGCTAAGGTAGGCTTCTTTAATAGCCAACCTAAAGCTTAAACTGTAATTGTAAATAACAGATGTTAGGAACTCTGTTTCATTTGCTAGCCTTCGGGAATAAGCGGGAGTTGTTCCCTTGGCCTCAGCTTGGAAACATTTGACTCCGTATTTAATAATATTTTCTAATGGGTCCTTTTCCCCTTCTTCCTTCTTTCTCTCCTCCTGTCTTTTCTTGCGTTGCTGTCGTTTGGTAAGTGCAACTTCCATCTTTAGGCAGCCTACAGAAATTTCTTTGCTTATTCGTGGTTGATAATAATTAAAGGATTGAGTCTATGTATTGAAGGAAGATCAGTTTTCATTGTTTATTTTCTTTTACTATAACTTTTTACGCTATGTGTATACGCACAATACTCATACATATATCATGTACAAATTAAATGTTACACCATACTCGAACCAATGGGCACACATTCATTATTCTCTCTTATTTTTTTTTATTTTATTTTAATTTGTTCCAACTAGTGATTAAACAATTGTACAAGGCTTACAGTATCAATTATAGATTTACATTATTTATACATCATTTTGTTTGCTGTATTTTCTATCAAACTATACAAACTTGCGAATATTATTTATTTAAAATCTCCGTTATTGTCTCAAAAAGGTTTTAATTGTTGTTTTTATTAATAGTTGGATTTTGAACTTTTTCCGCAAAATTAATTAATTTATCAAATTTCTGCTGCATTTGTTCATTAAAATCAATATCGGAAATTTCTTTATACTTTATATTCGAGTCCACGTCTTTATCCAACATGTGTATGGAAGCTATCTGCGAGTTTACTTTACTCAATTTTTTTAATAAAGTTCTCTTTTCAATAATTAGTTATGATAAAATCTTTTTCTTTCCGCCTCTTCTCGTTTCTTTGCAATCCTTATTACCTTGTACAGAATCTCCCATGTCCATTGAGTCTAGTGTTAGATTTTTTTTGTTTCTAGTATGCCAAACTCTCCTTATTTATTTATACCTGGGGGTCCTGTAAGAAAGTATGTCTAATTAACAGAATTACTAGAGTCAAGGTGAGTTCAGTTGTAGTTATATATATATAGGTTTACATTTTGAACGGTATGTAAGAAGGATAAGAGACCGTGTTGCTGGAGCATTTACAGCAACGAGGAGGAAAGGGTGCAATTAAGCACTCCTTAGAGCAACGAGGAGGAAAGGGTGCAATTAAGCACTCCTTAGGAAGGATAAGTGACGGTGTTGCTGGAGCTTTTACCGCAACGAGGAGGAAAGGGTGCAATTAAGCACTCCTTAGGAAGGATAAGTGACGGTGTTGCTGGAGCTTTTACCGCAACGAGGAGGAAAGGGTGCAATTAAGCACTCCTTAGGAAGGATAAGTGACGGTGTTGCTGGAGCTTTTACCGCAACGAGGAGGAAAGGGTGCAATTAAGCACTCCTTAGGAAGGATAAGTGACGGTGTTGCTGGAGCTTTTACCGCAACGAGGAGGAAAGGGTGCAATTGAGCACTGCTCAGTAAGGATAAGTGACCGCGTTGCTGGAGCTTTTACCGCAACGAGGAGGAAAGGGTGCAATTAAGCACTCCTCAGAAAGGATAAGTGACGGTGTTGCTCGAGCTTTTACCGCAACGAGGAGGAAAGGCTGCAATTAAGCACTCCTTAGGAAGGATAAGTGACCGTGTTGCTGGAGCTTTTACCGCAACGAGGAGGAAAGGGTGCAATTAAGCACTCCTTAGGAAGGATAAGTGACGGTGTTGCTGGAGCTTTTACCGCAACGAGGAGGAAAGGGTGCATTTAAGCACTCCTTAGGAAGGATAAGTGACGGTGTTGCTGGAGCTTTTACCGCAACGAGGAGGAAAGGGTGCAATTAAGCACTCTTTAGGAAGGATAAGTGACGGTGTTGCTGGAGCTTTTACCGCAACGAGGAGGAAAGGGTGCAATTAAGCACTCCTTATGAAGGATAAGATATAGGTTTTAGGCTTAGTGATATATTAGACTCCAATGATTCTATTTGATTGTAAATCATTTTTTTATAGCAGTTAAATTTATATTTGAATAAGCTCAACTGACATTGAAAATTTAAACCTTTTCCTTACTTTCCTTTGTACATTAACATCATTGTTATCTTAGGCGAGAAGAGTAAAGAGAAAAAGACCCTATTTTTTTTGTTATTTGCCTTATTCCTTTCTAATTTAATAATCGCGTATTTATTTAATTTAAGTAAGTATATGCTTTTCGTGTAATGATTTTTCTGTATAATAAAAAATATTATTTCCTTGTAGTTTATTTTCGTCGTTAATTTAGATATATACATATTATTTTTATATCGTTTTTTTTTGTATAAAGTCAGATAAATTGAAATAATTTTATTTTAAGTTGAATGTATGCCAATTGTGATTGCAAGATAATAAATATTATTCTATTGACAACCTTTTAGAACTGTAAAATATATATATATATATATATATTTATATATGTGCGTATACATATTTTCAAGCACATTGGGGCTATTATATATTATATACCTATGTTTAGGCACTTCAAAGGCTCCATATATGAATATTTTAACCTATTAACATGCACTATTTTCGTTTTATTATGAGCTAGCTCTATTTTTACATTTCCCTTGTTATTAACTATTTCTAAAATCCGATGTGGTCCAGTATATTGATCGCCTAGTTTGTATTTCTTCCCTCCTTTTAATAACCAGACGATATCCCCTGTCTGAAATTCTTGATGATTGGCTTTCCTGTCGTAATAGATTTTCGACCTATGTTTAGAGGCTATTAATTTTTCTCGCGCGATTCCCTGTATTTCGCTTAAACGTTGTCCTAAATTTATAATGTAATCTTCATACGTTGGAACTCGTTCTCGTGGGTCTAAAGGTTCCTTTGATGGTAGTCGCGCTTTTCGTGCAAAAACAATTTCAAAAGGTGTGTAGAGATGACCCTCATGTACCGACATATTATACGAAAACGCGGCTAATTCGCATAACTCATCCCATGCGTCATTTCTTTCTATCATTGTTTTTAAATAATCTGCTAGGCTGCTATGAAAACGCTCAACGGAGTTGGACTGAGGGTGATAAGCCGTGGTTTTAACTTGTTTAATCTTAAAAATTTTCGCTACTTCTCTCATCAGACTACTGAAAAATGAGGTACCTTGGTCGGAGATAATTAACAATGGGGCGCTAAAAATTGAAAAGTGGCGACGGACTAACGCTTCGGCGATCGTTGCCACGGTCGCGTCTGGTATGGGTATCGCCATACAGTATTTTGAAAGGTTACATTGAATGGTTAATATATTATTGTTATTATTTCGAGATCTCGGAAATGGTCCCACAAGATCGACCGATATGGATTCCATAGCCGAGTACGGAGTATCTGTTATTATCATACGTTGTTTAGTTTTAACACGAACCAATTTTTTTAGTTGGCAAGTTAAACAATGTCTAATGTAGTTTTGTACGTCTTTCTTAATATCTGGCCAATAAAAACGTTGTTTTATACGTTTATAGGTTTATGTTACCCCTTTATGCCCTGCACAAGCAGACTCGTGCAATTCGCGAATAATATTTTCCCTATTACTCTCTTCCACACATTTTATGAATCCTAAACAAATAATTATTTTTACATTAATTTTTCGTAGAGTTATACTTATTTGTTTCAATATTTCGTTCCATGAAACGTTTTCAATAAATTCGCTCTTCGCGATATTTATTGAACGTAATTTTTCTTTTAATATAATATTTTTCAAATTTAATAGATTCGTTTTTAGATTATTAATAATTTCTGAAGTACTCAGTCGCTCTTCGTCACGTAACACCATAGCAAAATGCATTTTCCCGTTTTTGTTATTGATTCTTATTTCTCCTGGATTTAAATTGGAAAAATGAGGTAGTAATAATTTGGAAGCCAAATTTCTGGATCCTTCATCTAAAGGCATTCCAGTCGTAGTTATGAAATAAACGTAATTATCTTTTCTCATAAAGAGTTGTTCTTTAACTTCAATGAATTTCTTTTCATCATTTGGTTCTTCGTAAACATCCTTCTCTTCCCAGGACTCGTCAAATTTGTTGTTAAAATTATCTATCTCCATGGGTTGTAATCTTTTGTCTGAATTGACTATCGTTTCAATTTCCTCGGGGACTTCTTGTATTATAGGAAGGTTTTTGACTGGTTCTTTTGATATATTTGACTTGTTGGGTCGTTTTGCTCTCTTTTCATTGTAGTTTGGCCTTGTTATTTTTCCTGCGCGACTGCGTGTTTCCATAGAATGATTTTTAATAACATAAACGGGTTCTTCTATTGGATTTCTTGATAACGCGTCAGCATTAACGTTACTTCTACCGGCTTTGTGTACGATGTCAAAGTCGTATGCATTCAGTTTTATTCTCCATCTACTAACTCTGGATGACGGATCTTCTGAGTTTTTAAACCAAACAAGTGGTTTATGATCTGTTATAATGAGGAAACGGCGGCCTCTTAGATAGCAATCGAACTGAGTAACGGCATACAGTATGGCTAATGCTTCCCTTGAATAAGTATCATATTTTTGCTCGGCTTTGTTTAATACCCGCCAAACATAAGCAACTGGCAGGTCGGTTCCCATCTCTCATTGTGATAATATTGCTTCTATTGCCGTACCGCTAGCGTCACAAGTCACTATAAATGGTTTTTTAAAATCTGCGATTTGTAGTATTGGTTGTTTACACAATTTTTATCTTAAATCATCGAATGCCTTTTGAACCTCGCTGGACCATAGGAAAGGTGCGTCTTTCTTTAATAAATTACTTAATGGTCTAGCAATACCCGAAAAATTCGCAATGAATCGTCTATAATAACCTGCTAATCCTAAAAATTGACGTATGTTTTTCACTGTTTTTGGAATTGGAAATTTTTTTACTGCTTCTAATTTTTTTGGATCCGGCAAAACACCTTCTGGTGATAGTATGTGAATTTCAGATTTGCGGCGCGTATTCTTTGCAAAAATTTTTCAAACTTTTGGTTATGCTCCTGAATATTTTTAGCGTATATAACTGCGTCGTCAAGGAATAAAAATATTTCTTTGCCTTGCATGCCCTCAAAAACACGATCAATCATTCTTTAAAAAGTGGCTGGAAAATTGCATAATCCCATAGGCATTGTTTTAAATTGAAATAGACCGAATGAAGAAGCGAAAGCTGTTTTATGTCGATCTTCTTGAGCTAACGGAACTTGTAAAAATCCTTGACATAAATCCAAGACGGTGAATACACGATTTTCTGGTCCGATTTGGTCGATAATATCTAGTATATTAGGTAATGGGTATCGATCTTTTACGGTTTTATCGTTTAATTGTCGAAAATCGACAACTAGTCGATATCGTTTATTGCCCTGACTATCAGGCTTTTTTGTTACTAGAAAAACAGGTGATGTATAATTGGAACTTGATGGTACAATTATGTCTCCTTCAATCATTTCTTTTAATTGTTTATCGAGTTCGCTTTTGAGAGCATGAGGAAATCTATATGGCTTAGCTGTGATTGGTATGTCGTCGACAGTCGGTATCTTATGTTCTATAGCATTTGTCACGCCTAATTTTTCTCCTTTTAGACAGAAACAATCCGAATATTTATCAATTAAATTTTCTATAGATTGTCTTTGTTCCTCGTCCATTTTATCAAAATGCAAGGCTTCTTTTAACCGTTCATTACGATTAAGTGCACTTGTATCCTCCATTATGTTAAGTATCCTCGCTTCAGATCGATCGTCAGAAATGTCGTGTATGTCGACCTCTTCACTTTCATAACTATAAAAATTATTAATATAAGGTTTATTTGAATAAACCAAATAACTGTTATTCATTTCGTTTTCGTGTATGGCTTCAACAAATTCACTTCGTAAATTTTCGTTTATTACTCGTTCATTCAATAAAAAGTCGCTAGGGTCCTCATCCTGTTCATTTTCGTCCTGTATGTTAATTAAATTCTCATTATTTATCTCATTTTCAGTTTCTTCAGTACCTTGTTTGTTTATCCATAATATTTCGGTTCTCGGGATAGTATCTAACTTCTCCCCCGACATAACCAATTCTTTGTTATTCAATTTACAAACATAACTAACATTTTTATCACGAGGTCTGCATTTATCGCCCTCCTCGATTTCGTAATCCATTTGTACTCGACAATTCATTTTTTTGTCAACAAAATTTTCCTTATTTTCACGAGGTACGCATTTATCGCCCTCCTCGATTTCATAATCCATTTGTACTCGACAATTATTAACTGTCTTATCCCATAAATTTTCTTCATTTTTTATTTCATTTATCATACTTCAGGCAACTTCGTCTTGTTGTATAGGGAACGAATCATGTACTAAATTGAGTTCCACGGGAGATCCTTCGAAATCTATTCTAATTTTACCACGAGTAGTTAATGAGTGGTCAGTTATGCCTTTTAACAATATAATATCATTTTCGTCAATTTTTACGCGAGAGTCTACCTCTGACTCTTTAATTAGACTTACCGATGCTCCTGTATCTAGCAAGAATTTTAACGGACGTCTTAACTAACCGGTATCGAAGATTACGACCGGGGCTGAACTTTGTTGGCTTAAATTTATTTTCGCGGTGCGGAGGGGACGTTTGAGCGGGTTTCTGCGCTCGAAGTAGAGGGAATTTGATTCGTAGCCTCTCTCTCGACCCTCCTCGGAGAGAGAGTATCGGTGTTTGCCTGGTTTTGATTTCCTTCTCTTATTTCGCTTTGTAACTTATAACAATCGCGCTTTATGTGACCGGGTTTTCCGCAATGGAAACAAGTAACTGGTGATCTTAAATTATTATTCGATTCGTTATTAATATATCGTGATTCTTGGGAAGTTGGATTAACCGGCTCGCGCACACCGCGAGTCCCAGAATTAATTCCCCAAGCTTCTTTGTTAAATTGCTGCGATGAATATTTATTATTATTATAGCGATCAAAGGAATCATTTTTATCTCGATCTCTATTTGGTAAAAATTCTGTCTGATTTTGATACTCGTTCCAACCACCAAATTGTAAATTCGGTCTATTATAATTACGACTGTTATCCGAGCGATTTTGTGGGCTATATGAACTGTTTATGGGATTGCGTCGGTTGTTATTATCGGAAAATCTTTCTGCGAAACTTCGTGCTAATTTAAAACAATTTATGGCTCCATGACCAGTCTTAGAACAATATTGACATAGAATCGGAGAGTTATTAGAAATATAGTTTACTTTACGCGTTTCTCGAGTTGAACGAAAACGAGCCTCTTCTCGGCTCGGCGTCTCCTCGTCCAGGACGGTACAAGCGAACTCGCGCTCCACCTCGAGCACTTGTTCACGAGCTTGTTTTATAGAACTTGAAGTCCCTAAACACGCACGAATTTCCCAACGAAGCCCTTTTAAAAAGAATTTTAAACAATCTCGCCTTAGTTCAAGCATGAAATGATCTGCTATCGCGACTCGTCCCTCTCTGTCGGCCGCTTTGACTATTTCATTTTTTATTTCTTGTAACCGATTAAAATAAGCAACGACTGTCTCATTGTTTTTCCGTTTTAATTTAGCAAGTTCTCCCGTCCACTCGTAATATGTTTTTATTGATCCGAAGGTGTTTTCGAAAAAATCGGATATCTCTTTGATAGAATTAAAATTTTCTCCGCGCGCACAAGTTATAGCTTCCCCATATAAACGCATTCGAATAAGTTTTGTTAATTCTTTCTCGTACTCCGACGGTAAAATTTCTTTTGCTTCATTGCATCCGTCCAAAAATTGTGATAAATTTATGTTATGACCGTTAAACCGCGGTATTAAATCTAGAGCGTCCTTTAGCGATAAACCTCGAATTTGAGACGTCATTGTTTTATTATTAATTTGTTTTTTAAGTTCACACCTATCTAATTTTTTTGGTTTTGTTCCGGTGTTTGTTCTTAATTCGTCTAAATTAACTTTATTAAATAATTCGTCTTTAATCTTAGAAGAGTTTGCTTGTTCGGGTGATCTTTTAATTAATTGATTATCGAAAGGAATTGTAAAATCTGTCGCGCCTTGAATTAGTTTTTCGTCGAGTACTTTCGCCGTGTCTGTCACTAGTGCCTTTGCTTCCTCAGTCTCTTTTTCGATCGGTGCGGAAAAAATATTTTACGCGCCTTTAATCTTATTTATGATACCTAAAATATCAGGTTTGCATTTACGAATAATACAAGCGTATAGATAGCCGAAAAGAATATACCTTAAGTACCCAAATATATATATATATATATCTCTATAATATATAAATATTTCGCCGCCGCCGCCGCCGCCGCCGCCGTGTCTAAGAATTCAGAATTCAACATATATATATCTTTTATATATATATGTCATATATATGTTATATATATATGTTATATATCTCTCTATAATATATAAATATTTCGCCGCCGCCGCCTCCGCCGTGTCTAAGAATTCAGAATTCAATATATATATATATGTTTTATATATACATATGTCATATATATGTTATATATATATGTCATATATATATGTTATATATATATGTTATATATATATATATATGTCATATATATGTCATATATATGGGCTATTTCACGTCAAGTGGTACGATGAAAATTTTAAATCTCTCCAAAATTTGAAAACAGGCTGGAAATATCTTCCAGAAGATAGAAAAAAAATTTTAGATGTTAAAAATAAATTACCTGAAAGTTATTCCACCATAAAAAATGGAAATTTTTCAATGTTTTAGGAAAATTTCTATTTTTAAAGCCATTTATCTTAAAATCTATTGATTTTTTTGAAAAACCATTACAAACAACTTTTGTTCAAAATAATCTTTAGAACTTATCTACCTGGGTTACAATTCTTAATTTTAAAATCTCGAAGAGATAGAACGCCCGAAAATATTGAATATCAAAAAAGGCGACCACGCCACAATAGATTTTGATCTAACACCGCTCAAAAGATCACATTTTTAGAGATCTTTCGAATGGCTTGGGTTACATTATTGGCCAAGACCGCTGATGAAAGTTATGCCTTAAAATACATGAAAATTAGTGATTTTATAAGGTTTATGAGGCACAACTTACACCAGTGGTCCTGGCCAATAATCTAACCACCGCCATTCGAAAGCTCTCGAAAAATGTGATCTTTTGAGCGGTGTTAGATCAAAATCGATTGTGGCGTGGTCGCATTTTTTTGATATTCAATAATTCCGAGTGCTCTATCTCTTCGAGATTTTAAAATTAAGAATTGTAACCCAGATAGATAAATTCTAAAGATTATTTTGAACTTACACCAAAGGTGTAATATATATATATATATATTATATATATATATATTACACCTTTGGTGTAAGTTATGTCCAAAAATACGTAAAAATTAGTGATTTTATGAGGCATATATAACTTACAACAGCGGTCTTGGCCAATAAGCTAACCCAAGCCATTCGAAAGCTCGCGAAAAATGTGATCTTTTGAGCGGTGTTAGATCAAAATCGATTGTGGCGTGGTCGTCTTTTTTTGATATTCAATATTTTCGGGCGTTCTATCTCTTCGAGATTTTAAAATTAAGAATTGTAACCCAGGTAGATAAGTTCTAAAGAATAATTTAAACAAAAGTTGTTTGTAATGTTTTTCCAAAAAAATCAATAGATTTTGAGATAAACGGCTTTGAAAATAGAAATTTTCCTAAAAAATTGAAAAATTTCCATTTTTTATGGTGGAATAACTCTCAGGTAAATTATTTTTAACACCTAAAATTTTTTTCCTATCTTCTGGAAGATATTTCCAGTCTGTTTTCAAATTTTGGAGCGATTTAAAATTTTCATCGTACCACTTGACGTGAAATAGCCCATATGTTATATATATATGTCATATATATATGCGTGTGCGTGTGCGTGTGCGTGTGCGTGTTCGTGTGCGTGCGTGAGTGTGTGTGTGAGTGTGTGTGTGAACATACACTTTTCCAAATATCCATATGTGATATATACAATGGGTTAAAAATTAAATACATTAATTATTGCATTTTTAAGATAATTCATAACTTTTTACAGAACTGAAGACCATAAAAATGCTACAGACTATTTGAAAGTGTGTGTGTGTATGTGTGTGCGTGTGTGTGTGTACGTGTTATTTGTTTTTTCAAAAATAGATAATATATATATTTTTTCCGTGCGCAAAAAAAAGTTGTGAATATAACTTGAAAGAATGTGTATTAGTTTACTTATTCCTGATAAAACTCATAAAATAAAAACGGACCTAAAATTTAATGTAATGTTTTTAAAAATATGCACAATTTTACGAAGATAAAATAAATATTAATCAAGTATAACATACACTTTTTCAAATATCTATATGTGAAATATACAATAAATTAACAATTAATACATTAATTATTGCATTTTTAAGATTATTATATTCTGTAATGGCAAAAGAAAATTCAAATTTTAACAGAGGCAATATAAAATACGAATTACATTTTAAAAATTTTTCGAAAATTATTATTTTAGTAGTATTTAATTTAAATATTATTCAAATCAAAATTTAAAAATTGTATGGATATATAAGTAAGTAGATTACGTATATTTATATAAAACAATATTTTATATAAACAAGTATGTATTTATTAGAAACAAAAGGTTATTTAAGGAATGCCTTTGTTTATAATAATTAAAATAAATATATGGGCTCTGTAACTAAAGGGAAAAATAAATTGGATATAATTATGGATTAAAACGCAAATTTTGAAAGAGGGTGCAAATTACGAATTACGGTAGAAATGGAAGAAACAGGTTTTTATTTATATACCGCTAACATATTATAAATAATTCTTTAAAACTAATACAAAAATTAATTTAATTAAGAAGAAAGTTTTATTACTCTAAAAGTACAAAATATTAATGACATATAGAACTCTTGGCGATGACTTCAATAAATTAATTTTAGGAGGTAAAGTTCTATTTATATCCGTTTAAAATAATCTAAAATTTTAATAGGTTTTTACTAAATACTACAATTAAGTATATGCACTTTACTATTTTTGGTAAGTTAATTGTTCATTACCATACATATGGGGTATTCCACGTGAAGTGGTCCGATCAAAATTTTAAAATGCACAAAATTTTGGGTACACATTGCAAATGTTTTTCAGAATACAGAAAAAAATTTTTAGTTACTGGTATTTATTAGCTCAAAAGTTATTCTAACCTCAAGAAGTGAACTTTTTCCAGTTTTTTTCAACAACAGCTGGGTTCATCGCTATTTAACCCAAAATCTGTCAACTTTTACTATACAACATTATATGTAACATTCGTTGCTAATTATGTGTAGAATTTATTCTTTTGGATTAGAATTTCTAAACTCAAGGTCAATATTACTTAATCTACATGTCAATATTCAACTTAAAAAAAAGTGTAAGTGCGCCACAATTGATTTTTTTATCCAAAAGTCTAAAAGAAAGCTTGGAGAAATACCTTTCAAATGGTCTGTAGCATTTTTATGGCCTTCACTTCTGTAAAAAGTTATGATAATTTGAAGAAAGACAAAAAATTCACAAAAATTAACATGGTATTTCCCATTTAAATTTTTAAAAAAATATGGTGTTTCTTTAAATTATAATAACTTTTTACAGAATTGAAGGCCATAAAAATGCTACAGACCATTTGAAATGTATTGCTCCAAGCTTTCTTTTAGACTTTTGGATAAAAAAATCAATTGCGGCGCACTTACACTTTTTTAAGTTGAATATTGACATGTAGTTTAAGTAATATTGACCTTAAGATTAGAAATTCTAACCCAGAAGGATAAATTCTACACATAATTAGCAACGAATGCTTGTATAGTAAAAGTTGATAGATTTTGAGTTAAATAGCGATAAACCCAGCTGGTGTTGAAAAAAACTGGATAAAGTTCACTTTTTAAGGTTATAATAACTTTTGAGCTAATAAATTCCAGTACCTAAAAATTTTTTTCTGTTTTCCAGTTTTTTCAACAACAGCTGGGTTCATCGCTATTTAACCCAAAATCTGTCAACTTTTACTATACAACATTATATGTAACATTCGTTGCTAATTATGTGTAGAATTTATTCTTTTGGATTAGAATTTCTAAACTCAAGGTCATATTACTTAATCTACATGTCAATATTCAACTTAAAAAAAAGTGTAAGTGCGCCACAATTGATTTTTTATCCAAAAGTCTAAAAGAAAGCTTGGAGAAATACCTTTCAAATGGTCTGTAGCATTTTTATGGCCTTCACTTCTGTAAAAAGTTATGATAATTTGAAGAAAGACAAAAATTCACAAAAATTAACATGGTATTTCCCATTTAAATTTTTAAAAAAATATGGTGTTTCTTTAAATTATAATAACTTTTTACAGAATTGAAGGCCATAAAAATGCTACAGACCATTTGAAATGTATTGCTCCAAGCTTTCTTTTAGACTTTTGGATAAAAAAATCAATTGCGGCGCACTTACACTTTTTTAAGTTGAATATTGACATGTAGTTTAAGTAATATTGACCTTAAGATTAGAAATTCTAACCCAGAAGGATAAATTCTACACATAATTAGCAACGAATGCTTGTATAGTAAAAGTTGATAGATTTTGAGTTAAATAGCGATAAACCCAGCTGGTGTTGAAAAAAACTGGATAAAGTTCACTTTTTAAGGTTATAATAACTTTTGAGCTAATAAATTCCAGTACCTAAAAATTTTTTTCTGTATTCTGCAAAAAAATTGGCAAAGTGTACTCAAAATTTGGTGCATTTTAAACTTTTGATCGGACCACTTCACGTGGAATACGCCATATATATTATATATATATATATTACACCTTTGGTGTAAGTTATGTCCAAAAATACGTAAAAATTAGTGATTTTATGAGGCATATATAACTTACAACAGCGGTCTTGGCCAATAAGCTAACCCAAGCCATTCGAAAGCTCGCGAAAAATGTGATCTTTTGAGCGGTGTTAGATCAAAATCGATTGTGGCGTGGTCGTCTTTTTTTGATATTCAATATTTTCGGGCGTTCTATCTCTTCGAGATTTTAAAATTAAGAATTGTAACCCAGGTAGATAAGTTCTAAAGAATAATTTAAACAAAAGTTGTTTGTAATGTTTTTTCAAAAAAATCAACAGATTTTGAGATAAATGGCTTTAAAAATAGAAATTTTTCTAAAATTTGAAAAATTTCCACTTTTCATGGTCGAATAACTCTTAAGCAAATTATTTTTAATACTTAAATTTTTTTTGTATGTTCTGGAAGATGTTTCCAGCCTGTTCTCAAATTTTGGAGTGATTTAAAATTTCCATCGTACCACTTGACGTGAAATAGCCCATATATATGTATATATATGTATGTATGTGGGTGTGTGTGCGTGCGGCGGAATATTTATATAATATATATATATTTTAAAATTGTTTTTTCAAGAATGCATAATATACGTATTTTTTCCGTGCGCAAAAAAAAGTTGTGAACATAACATGAAAGAATGTGTATTTGTTTACTCATTCTTGATAAAACTCATAAAATTTTTAAACGTATACTCAATAATAATAACGGATCTAAATTTCAATGAAATGCTTTAAATACAGATCCAAAATTGTTTGGAGATGAAATAAATATTAATCAAGTATAACATACACTTTTCCAAATATCCATATGATATATGCAATGGGTTAAAAATTAAATATATTAATTATTGCATTTTTAAGATAATTCTATTATAAACAGTATAGGCAAAAGAAAATTCAAATTTTAACAGTGTCAATATAAAATACGAATTATATTTGAATAGATTTTCAAAAACTATTAATTTAGGAGCATTTAATTTAAATATTTTTTAAATTAATATTTCAAAATTGTATGGATATATAAGTGTGTAGATAATTTATATTTATATAACACAATATTTTAAATAAACAAGTATGTATTTATTAGAAATAGAAGGATATTTAAGAAATGAATTTGTTTATAATAATCAAAATAAATATTTGGGCTCTGCATAGTAAAAATAAATTGGATATAATTATGGATTAAAACGCAAATTTTGAAAGAGAGTGCAAATTACGAATCACGGGAGAAATGGAAGAAACAGGTTTTTATTTATATAGCGCTAAAATTTTATAAATAATTCTTTAAAAATAATACAAAAATTAATTTAATTAAGAAGAAAGTTTTATTACTATTAAAGTACAAAATATTAATGACATAGAACTTTTGGGGATGATCGTTCGTCATTAAATAAATTAATTTTAGAAGGTGAATTTCTATTTATAACGGTTTAAAATAATCCAAAATTTTAATAAGTTGTTAACTAAAATACTACAATTTAGTAAGTATGTGTACTTTACTATTTTTGGTAAGTTAATTTTTCATTAACATTTATAATTATTAAATTATAAATTTAAGCTTTATAAGAATTCATATAGTTTAAAATTTACAGTTAACATTTAATATGTCTTTATTTTTTTTTATTATTTTTATTCTGATTTCATTACACTAAATTTTGGTAAACTTTTATTTATAAATTATAATAACTATAGCAATACCTCCAAGGTGTTGTGTGAATCTGTTTAATTTTTAAGGTGTCCATGGTAGTGAAAAAATAATACAATTTAAAACATTATTTTAAATAAATTAATTACGAAAAACCTTTTTCGAAATTAAAAATAGGGGGTTGGCGCGCGAAGCGGGCAGGGGGGCGAAGCCCCCCTAGTATATATATATATATATATATGTGTGTGTGTGTGTATTCGGTGAGAAACGAAGGTCCGCCTCGAACGTGGATAGCGGTGTCAAATTGCTGGATAATGTCCTGCTAGACCTGCGGGCGTCGACGTTAGATATGTATGCTGTTCGAGTCCGATGATTTCCAGATGTCGAAGTCGTAGTTCCTTGACTATGGCTCGTAGATGTCAACGATGCGTCTCGATTCCCGAATAGATCTCTCTTGCTTTTGAATGCATATTGTTTTAAAGTCCGAGTAGCAGTGCCACGCCCTCGGATAAAAATCAAAGAGTTGACGAGCAGAGCTTCGCCTTATGAAAACTTTCGATGAAAAATTAGGAGTCTTACGCTTTGCCTTATATGGAAATTGCATAAGTAGTTCTCGATTTTTCTGTGCTTGCACCCGATTGGACCGTTAGATGTGCATGATTAAAAATTATCGAATCCCATGCATTTTCTGTATCGCTTCGTAGTTAATTCGGTGGATTTGCTGCCCCCCTTTTATTACTGCGACATTATCCAAAGAACGGCTTAATTTATTACTTCCTTCTAATGCTCGAATTTTCTACTTCATGTTTCCCATCGCCGGTTCTTCTCCGAGCATTGATTTTATAGTGCAGTACAAAAAAACTCTTGCGCAACCCTTCGTTTCGATCTCACTATCGGCGATCCCGCTTATATGCGTATTGGCTTCGAATAATATCTTTAGCTCTACTTATCACTCTTTTTCGTTTGAAACACTCGTAAACTAAACTGTCCCTTAGCTCTATAAATTATATTTTATATTACTGCATTTACTTAAAATTATTCTTTATCAACCTTATTTAGTTTTTCTTCTACGCCGTAATTTATTCTAAACTACGCAGTACTTTTGTACGAAAAATAATAATATAATTTTCGTCGGGACGTGACAATATTATATAATCCGACACGTATACAAGGCTAAAGGACGCGGTGACGATAAGCAGAATTTATTTATTACAAGAAAAAATGCGCGAGTTCTCTCGAATAAGAGACGCTTATATCACTTCAGCGACTTCATATTCGTCAGGGAACGAAGTTTTAGATAAGGGGGGGGGGACGAAAACGCATTTACAAAAAATTCATCACTAGATATAGTATCAATTATTACGCAAATGAGACATCATTCTCGAGAAGCAATGTTAGGAAGAGGTACAGCAAAGGCATACATAGATAATGAAATCATGCAAACTTTAGAAAAAATGTCTGTTGAAATAAAGCAACTTGAAGCAATATTACAAATACTACAAGGAGAAAAAGGAGTAATAGATATCGACGAATCAAGAGTTGAGAAAACAATCAATCTAGCATTACAAAATTTGGATAGTTACTTGGATATAGCCAACACGATAACAAGTTTATTCTCAACAACAAAGTTTTCCGGCGCTACAAGAAATTTAAGAATTGTTTTAAAAATGATAGCAAAGGTATCCGAGACCAACAATCCGGTAAAAATTGAACAAATAAATGAATAAATAAATTAACAATTTATAAAGATCACATAATTATGCAAATAATAATGCCAATGGTAGAAAAGGAAACGCACACCTTGTACAAAATGCTTCCAGTGCCAGTTTTCCAACAAGGGGATTTAATCCATAATTCAGCCCAGGGACGATTTTATAGCCTCTCTTCCCAACGGGGAAAAACACACCTTTTTAAATACACGCAGCTGTCGAGATGCATTAAATTACAAAGGAATTACATATGCGTAAGTGAAATCCCTGTGCATCTCCAACGAGAGTGTGAAAACAAATTATTACTGGAACAAGATTATGCAACTTTTAGTTCATGTAGAATTAATTTTATGTAAGGCAAGAACTTATACATCATTAAAACTGCTCATCCAAGATACTATGTTTACTCAGTCGCAAAGCCTACACTCATAAATGTATTTTGCCCAGGATTCGAGGAGACATACACTTTTCAACAAGCAGGAACGATTTCCCTCTCAGCGGGCTGCCACTTTAAGGTTCACGATAACATCTACTACGCTTCAGAGCTGCTGGTGAGAGAAAAGGACACGTACTATTTACCACCATAGCAGTTGATCGGAGCAGGGAAAAACCTTCCGAGCGATTTAAAACCGGATAAAACTATTAATGTTAAAATTGAAAATCAAACAACTGATGCTTACTTACATGGATTGGTTATTATACTAATGCTTTTTGCCGGATGCTTATTACTATATCGATATATTTTCCAAAAATGTATTAGGAAATCAAGAAAAGACAAAGTAGAATACGTCCTAATGCGACCAGTTGATCCGACAATACAATGGAATTTCTTACCTCGAGAACACGTATATGCAACTCCGAGAACACCACCGAAGACGTATGAACCAGAACCACCTCCGAACACGCCAGTTTTATCCGAGAAAACTAAACCAAGTAACAAAGTTTAAGGCACTTAAAAATGACTTATAATTAACAATTACTTATTATAATAGAAAAATTGTAAACAGTATGCTTGCTTGTCATTTAAATATAAATGTTTGTTTATAAATAAATTATAATAATTTTCGAACTTGCGCAATAAGTAAATATATGTATATGAATAGGATATAGATTATAAAAAAAACCTTGATTTTATCTATTTCTTTTTATCCAGGGTTTTCCCTGAATCATAATTAAGTCACGGGGGCGGAGAAAACATAAAATCCAACAGTACCAGCCTATAAATAGGGGGGTTTCACGCTTGACAATCTATTCTTACTTGTAGCAACAACACGGCCACACGTCAACCCTCACACACCAAGATGAGCAACGACAACTGGGACATGGACATAGAACTCGAGTCGTCAGTGGGGTGGATGACGGAACGACGAGCATTAAGAAGAACAACAATCCTGTGGCAGCTTCTGAGGAAATACTTCTCTTTATGGGTGTACCTGATGAGAGACGAACAACTACGTCGAACAACTCGTGCCCGAATAGGAATAGCAGGACACCACTATCCAGCATACACTTCTGATGAAAGAATAGCCAGCCAATGGTGGAACACGCAACACGTACGAGAGAGGATCTGCAATGACTTGGATCCAAACATAGTACGGTACCACCGGCAGAAATACCGTAGTTTTCTGGAAAATATAATGGACGGATTCCTGGAGCCAGGAGTAACAAATTATTGGGCAGCGATCTGAACCTAGAGGGATTATTCCTACTGGATTACGGCAGCATGGAAGAAGTCGAACGACCAGCTCGTTGCGTGGAATGTGGTTTAAGGGTGAAAAACACACGGCATTATTGTCCGCGATGTGAATTCATTGGCCAATTTGACATCCCCAGATACCAAGGATTGAATTGTTGGTGCATCTGGGAATACGGAAATTTATCACTCCACGTCTGCGATTCATGCAAGGAGGAAGTATACGAGCTCCTCAGAAGACAAAGAAGGATAGCTGGACAAGAATATTAACAAAATAAATGATTTCTTCCTTACTTTTAGCCTTTCCTTCCTCATGCTTATTTTCTTTTCTCTCCTTTTTCCTCTTTTGGATTTACTAGAATAAGTGCACAAAATGAAAGAAAAATAAAATATATATTCATACAAGCCATATTACCTCGGTCGCTAACGCTTCCTCGGTTGAATTCCGCTTTTGAGGGTAAATGTTGATTATAAAGTGTAATACTTAAATCAGTTAATTATAAATATATTTTAAATGTTTTAAATGTAATTATTTTACCTAACTTTTTAACTAATTTTTTATAACTTTTGTCATGTGTTATAGTCTGTTAATTAAAATTTATTATTGTATTATTAAAACAAAAAAAATTTATAAAATATATACAACTTATATTACCTTTACTCATCATAATATTTAACTATAAAATTTTATACTTGAATGTTGGTTAATTTTATTTTCTCTTTGCATTTACAGACTTGAGACTGTCATATTATGAATGTAATATTAATCAATTGACGAATGTAATATTATCTACAAGTTAAAAAAAATACAAATAAAATAGAGATTAAAATATGCTAAAACAGTTGCAAAATTTTAAAGACACTTTTGAATAATATATGTTGCAAAATTATTATATGTATAAATTATTTAATTATTTAAATGCCTCGACATAATTATGTTCAAAATATGGCTGCATTAAAAATAAAATAGTACCACATATTGCAGATAATTTATTATTTGTAAAAATGGTGTTTTCTGCTAATAATTTTGATAATAAATGTCGCTAATGGCAGACAAATGATATTATTAATGTTTACAGTTATAAAAGTTATTAGTATTAAAATTATAGTATAAACAGTTTTAATGTGATGTAAAAAATTTAGTAAATTGAATTAAAATTAATATTGTGTGAATTATGACGCATGATTCAGACAATTAATTATTTTAAAAATTTATTTTCCTTAAATAATTTATATTAAAAATGTCGCTTTATGCAGACAATTTATTATTTCAAACATTTAGTTTAAATAAGGAATTTATATAAAAAATATCGCTCAAAATGCAGAGAATTTGTTATTTCAAAAATGTATTTTTCGTAAGTAATTTAGATAGAAAATGTCGCTTAATGCAGACAATAATTATTTTAAAACATAAGTTTACGTAAGGAAATTATATAAAGAATATCGCTTAATGCAGATAATTTATTATTTGAAAAAATAATTTTTTTATGAGTAAATTATATAACGAATGTCGCTTGATACTAACAATTTTAAAAAAATTTTATTTATGAGTAATTCATATAAATAATGTTGCCTTATGCAGACTGTTTGATACTTTATACATTTGTTCATTTTAATCAACTTTTTTTTGTAACAACATTTTTAGTTGAAATAATGACATTATTAATATTAAATTAATACTAAATTAAAAAATTAAAATCAATTATATTTTTATATTTTTTATTTTTGAGTTTTTTAATATCAAAAATGATATTTTTATTTAAAAATTATTAACTATTTTCAAACACTTCAGAAAAAACTACATTAGTCGTATATATTATTGCAGTATCACTTAAATTGTTTTCATTTACATTAAGTATTTCTCCTTCTGTATTTGTGACTGTCGTTGATGATTTTAAAAATTTTATTTTCAAATTTTTTTCATCTTTAACCCTCGATAATGCTAAATATAATTGACTATGACTAAATACAGGTTTTGGTAAATATAAACCTACTTTTTCAAATGATTGACCTTGTGATTTGTTTATTGTCATAGCAAAACTTGGTCTAATAGGAAATTGTCGTCTTACCATATTAAAGTGAATTTTATCCTTTGATGGACTTAAATCTATTCTTGGAATCATTACGATTTGTCCTGAATTTTGTCCTGTTATAATTTAACCATATATAGTATATTGTTTTAATTCGGTAATAAAGAGTCTTGTGACATTACATAAACCTCCATTTAAATTCATATTCCTAAGTAACATAATGATCATTCCTTTCTTTAACACTCATTTATGCGGTGGTAAATCATTTGGCGTTAAAGAATTTAAAAATTCAATCGTAATTGATTCGTCTAATTTATTATTTTCATCATTATTAAATCTACCGATGATCAAATATACTTTACTGTCACCTTTAACGGGGTGCCATACTCAAAATTTATCCTCCCTACCTTATCGGCAATCGTGATTATTAGTAATAAATGTGTAAATAAAACAGTATGTGAAAAAATAAGAGAAGAGGCGCCTTCGTTTATTAATAATCTAACTGTGTGCTGAATTACAGATTAAAATTATATTGCGTTTTTGAGAAAAGTCTTACCAAAAATGTGAACCTAACCTCAACGAGGTGAAAAGATTTGATATTTTTGGTAAGACTTTTCTCAAAAACGCAATAATATTTAAATCTAAAAATCAGCACACAGTTAGATTGTCAATAAACGAAGGTGCCTCTTCTCTTATTTTTTCACAGACTGTTCTACTTTTTTATTAATTAATCATCAAAAATTGAGTATGGAACCCCCTTAATTCTTTCAACAATTTCATTATTAATAGCTAAAACGTCATTATTTCTTGGAGAAAGTATAACTTTGTATTTAAGAGTAGATAAATCGTTGATGTTTATTTTATGTCCAAATATATCATCAATCGAATTATTAAAAGTAATAAATTCATTAGGAATTTTTGTTACTTTATTATCAATTTCAAATTTTTTATCGTTTTTATTTTCTCCAATATCTAATATAACCACGTTTTAAACATACTATTTTGATTGATTAATCGTAAATTATTATTTAAAGTTAACTTTTGGAATAAACGCCATAACGAATTACTTTTAACGGATGATTCTAGTATTTGAGTTCTGTTTCCATAACGAACTATAGGTAGTGTTTGTCGAAAATCACCAGATGTTACTAATATTTTACCACCGAATGGTTTATTATTGCGACATAAATCTTTGAAAAAAATATCTATAGTATCTAATGCATATTTTGAAGTCATTGATATTTCGTCCCAAATAATTAACTTAAAATTTTTTAATATTTTACCTAATTTTGAATTGGAAGAAATATTACATGTTGATTATTCATTTAAATTGAATGGTAATTTGAATGTCGAATGTACAGTTTTACCACCTATTAATAAATTTGCCGCAATATCTGTCCAAGCAACAGTTAACTCTGGTATTTTATTCAATTTCACAAATTTTATTATAGTATTTAATAAATAACTTTTTCCACTACCACGAGGACCATCAATGAAATATAAATTGTTTTTACTTTTATCGTTGAGGGCGTTTATTACTATATCAAATATTAGTTTTTGTTCAGTTGTTAAAGATTTTAGTAATATTTTTATTTCTTCAATTTCATTATTGATATCATCAATAACATTCGAATCTAAGTAAATTTCATTATCAATTTTTGGTAGTTTAAATTGTTCCAATGTTAAATGGTGCATTGATCAAATGTTGTCTATAATTCTTAGAGCTTTTTGTTCTCCTAAACTTTCAGGTAATCTTGGGTCAAACAAATGTTCTTTATATTTGTTATAAAGTTACAATCCATCACAGTTGAAATCAAGAGATAGAATAAAAGCGAAAAGTTCACATAGTGCGTGTGGAAATTGAAAGCAACAATTTTCTTGTAAACATTTATCCCATTCATTATCAGTAATGATTAAATCTCTCTTCATGCATGCTTCATAAAATGTATCATAAACAGTGCCATTAAGTGATCGTAAATCTTCAAATGATTCGGCACCACGTTCTTCATTTTATTGTAAACATAATATTGGGGGATTTCAGAATTCAAAAATTGCTTTGCTTTTGCATCAGATTTATTTAATAAAAACCAACTTGTCAATGTTTTTTTACAATTTTTGTTAATTAATTTATTTTCAGATCTTTCTTGAAAATAAACATATTATTGATCTTCAGGATGTACAGCCAATCTATATATTGCATGTGACTGAGAGTGCAATTTGAATTCCTTCAAGCGATAAATAGCCTCGGGCGGACAAACGTACCTCGTAGAAATATATTCTGAGATTTCATCATAATTTGTTATATTTTGTTTTTGCACCTTTTCAACTTCTACATTGTTAGTTTCCATAAGTTGGCGGAATCCTGTTCTCAGATTTCCTGAGCTGGGAGAGGGTGAGTGACTCGGCCCCCAGTTCCGAGAGTTCGAATTTTACCTCCTGCGACAGTGGAGGAAGAGGATTGCCACTAGTGCGCCTCGAAATCGAGTTGTTTCGTCGAGCCTATGTCGGCGATCAACTGCTTAACATGCGATATTTCTTGGTTACTAACACGCTTGGTTATCGAAAATATGCCGTTAACGATTCTGCTATTCATCTGGGCGACCTCGTCAAGGGGGACTCTACCTAGGGATGAAGGGACGGCCGCTAAATCAAAGTAGACATCCTTCGGGGTGTACTACGTGCAGCGTCAAAATACTGAGGCGGACCTTTCGAGGTCTGCCTTGGGGCACATCCGGACCGAAGTAGTTTCTCATCCAGACAAAAGTTGCTGGGATGTCTCATAGAAGGGTGTCCCTTTCATCAAAATTCTCTTCGTATAAAGTCAGTAAGTCGAGTTATGATACACATCCGCACCGAAGGCTTTGCGCTGAGTGAGATGTTAAAAACACCATTGCGTACAAGCTTTTGCTTGTACGCAATTTTTCTCTCTTTCAAGGGATTTTTCGAACGGTATCCCTTGGAAGGCTTATGGAAGGATTGTCGAATGTTTTACCTTTCATAAGCTATAGCGTACAAGCCTTTTGGTTTGTACGCTTTTTTCTCTTTCAGGGGATTTTTGAACGGTATCCCTTAGAGAGTTCGTGAAGGGAGTGACGAATGCTTTACCCTTCACGGACATTCGAACGTTAGGCTACCTACCGCAAAACCTCCTCGGGGATCCGGGGAGTAATAGGGAGGCGTGCTTCGGCATGTCGACAGTTGGACCAGGATGACTTTAGTCTGGTACGCAGGGACTGGGATCCGAGCCCCACGTTGGCGTACCTCTGAGTTGAAAGTGAAACGCCAGCGTGTCCCCAGTATTGGGTTGGACTCTGCGGGGTGTGTGGTTGCAAGCAGGCTTGACGGGTGAAGCGATCTGACCCGGATGCTGCTTATGTTCGAAAGCGGAAGACGGCGGGGAGCTAAACACCGCCGAATTCTTACCAAGAATTACGACTCTAGTCTAACCGTGTAATGCGGTGGGCTGTAGTAAGGAGTTTTGGTACACTTAGTGGCCTCTCATCGAGGTTAATCGATGCCATGGAGGCCCTCATGAGAGTTTTTACTTTTTAAACGCATCGGGGAAACTTTAGGCACCAACGCCGACAAGTGAAACCGACTAACTGTGAAGCTTGTTGACGAGGGCTTCCGGGGCAGCAAATACTGCGGATTGATGCGGTGATATTGCCCTAAGGAAAGACTCTAAGACAGTCATAAACTACTGTTAGTTTCCATATTACTATATTTTATTAAAGCTGTGTCTGGACCTTTGTAAAGATACTCAAATTTACAGATTTTATTGTACTACATATTTCTACATTTATATGACATTCAAGTTTTAGCAGTAAATGTGGATTATATGGAACAACAAAAGTATTATCCGCAGTTTAGTTTTTGGAGTATATAATTAGTGATCCATCAAATTTTTGGAAAATTTTTTGTGCAATACGTTTTAGTTTCATGCATGGAGACACTATTTTTATTCTGAACTCCACAAGGGCCATGAATCATATTTTGTTTTACTAACTCATATAATTTTGGAAATTTGTTTCTATTAGGAATTTCAGCACATATGAGATTATTAATTTGATGTGTGTTTTGAATATTATCTTTTTCATCTAACCATAATAATATATGAATATGAGGAAATCCGCGTTTTTGAAATTCGATTACGTAATGTATAAATTCAATTTACCAAGAATTTCTACCTGCAGTAACTCGTTCATTAATACCTTTACTTTCTGATCAAATATTCGTACTATTAGATCTGGTCTATCGAATGTATCTTCGTATTCTAATAAGTTTTCTGTAATTTCTTTCCATTTTGGATTACATGTTATTCTTACAAAAATGTCCGGTTTTCCATTATTTTGCATTATGGTCGTTGCATCTAAAAAGTTCTGTTGCATTGCTCTTGGACTGCCTATAAAACTAGATGGAAAAATAACCATTTTACTGATAGAAATATTTTCATTACTATATCTATTGTTAAGTTGATCCATTAAACCTTTATATTGTTCTGTTCGTATATTATGTTGATCTTTTCTTATAAAATATAAACGATTATTTTCAACTTTCGTCCACGAATTGAGAATAAATTGGTTGGATAAACTTTTGAGATTTATACATGAATTAAATTCTTTTCGTATACTAAATCTGTATGAATAATATTGTAAAGCAGTTATATTATCATATTTTCTTTCACCTGAACTTTTCATAAATGGTTCCCAACCTGAATCACCGTAAGAAATATTAATGGATATACCATTGGATCAATATCTTTGTTAATAATTGCAATTGTTTGAAGTTTTTTTCCTTTTTGAAAAATACATATATCTCTATTTGAAGGTGGTTCTCCATTTCCTCCAACATATACGATAACTTTATTACAAACCGCTATTTGTGATTTATTTTTTAATGTTTTATCTCTAGTTAAATACATTTTAATTTCTTGAACTGGACGATTTAATTCAGTTGAACGTGCATGTTCTTCTTTTTCGATTTCATGCATCATTTTACATTGAGATAATCTATATTCATTTTTGGATGTAAAGCATACGTATTGTGGTAAATTTGATCACAAATTTTTAATACTTGCGGTCCAGCAGTAGTAAAATGAGCTAATTTTGCACCAAAACTTGCAAATGCTAATAAATTGTTGTAAATTCTTATATTTTTTTTAAAATTTTTATCTTTAATAGATTGTCCTAATAAATAAGTTTTAAAAGTTTCAGGATACGGAGTGATACTTTCAAGTTTTACTTTGTTTCTATGAAAACAATCGGCATACTTATTATCTTTTTTATTTCGTTTCTGAAATGTATTGCTTTGCAAAATTGACATTCGTAAATAAGTTTTCCAAGGTAATTGCACGCAATTGTAGATTCATAAAATTCTGCCAACTTATGTACTTTGGTTATTTGTTTTCATTTTTACTTTTAGTTATTAGAATTTACTTTTTTCTAGATTGAGATATACTACATTTTCGTTTTTGGTCTGTTTAACTCTTTATTTTAAAGGTTTCATTTTTTTCAACTTCAAATTGTGAAGCTCGAAATGTGTGTATTGGTTCTGGTTCAGCTATTTTGTGTGCCTTAATCATTTGTTTTCTTTTCTCACTCTTTATTCTAGAGATTTCTTTTTTTTTATCTGCAGATTGTGATGCTCTAAACTTACGTTGTCGTTCTGCTTCGGCTAATTTTTGTTCTTCAGTCATTTGTATTCTTTTCTTGGTTTTTATTACTGAAATTTCTTTTTTTTTATCTGCAGATTGTGATGCTCTAAACTTACGTTGTCATTCTGCTTCGGCTAATTTTTGTTCTTCAGTCATTTGTATTCTTTTCTTGGTTTTTATTACGGAGATTTCTTTTATTTATCTGCACATTGATATGCTCTAAACTCACGCACTCGCTTTGCCTCAGCTAATTTGTATTCTTCAGTCATTTGTTCTCTTTTCTCATTCTTTATTCTAGAGATTTCTTTTTTTGTATCTGCAGATTGAGATGCTTTAAACTCACGCACTCGCTTTGCCTCAGCTAATTTGTATTCTTCAGTCATTTGTTCTCTTTTCCTGCTTTTTATTATTGAGATTTTTTTTATCTGCAGATTGTGATGCTTAAACTTACGTTGTCGTTCTGCTTCGGCTATTTTTTGTTCTTGAGTTATTTGTTTTATTTTTTTGTCTGTAATTGTTGCTGATTCTGTTTCTTAATCTTCAGATTAAGATGGTCGTAATTTTCTTTTACATTCTGATTTATTAATTTTGCTTTGTTGTTTTATTTCAAAGGGTTTGTTTTTTATAACGTGTAGCTCTTTATTCTGTTGGTTAAAATTTTTTTTTGATAGTGATACTGTTAAATCTTTAATTTCATATATTTTTTCTACTTCTTCGTGTGATTTCTTCATATCTACATCTTTAATTTGTTGTTTTAGTGTGTCAGCAAAAGTAAGTTTTGTTTTTTGTTTTGTTATTTCTGTTTTACTATCATTAATAGTCATCCTTTTTTCTTTTAATTCTTTATAAAATTGGTTATCTTGTTCAATTAAATTGATTGACTCATTAATCAATGGAACATTTAGCAATGAATTATGATAAGTAGCCGAATACTCTGATATATTATAATTTTTAAAAACTTGTTTTAATTATGAATTACAATTCTGTTTTTATGACTCTGATTATTTGGAATACCACTTCTCAAAATAGGAAACATTTTAGGAAACTGATTGATTTTTATAAATCATTTCTAAATGGCTTCTCATCATTGATTCATCGAATATTATATTACAAGGACAAACACCATTAGAAATTGATATTGCGAAAGCTATAGCAAATAAACCACAATTGTAAGTTTTTGATTGATTTTGAACGTATTCCTGTACAATTGTAATTGATTTTTTATTGGGAAATAATTTGTTTATGTATTTCAAGTGATCATTTCGAAGACCTGAATTTAAACTATCAAATACATGAATAAAATTTTTATCATACCAAATGCAAATCCAGTGTCCCATATCACTTGGACCACTAAACAATATTTGTATAAATTCTTCATCATAAGAACGCTCTTTAATATTGTTCAAAGCGGATAAAAAAAATTGTATCTTGCATTTTAAAATGTGGATTTAATTTCATAAATTCAAACATATGCCTATATAAGAGGTACTTTGCGGCATTTAATTTTGACTTATAGTCAGTTAATCGATAGCTTTTTTAATTATCTATCCATTCAGATAGATTTGCATTGGACGACAGAGAATCGTGTAGGTTTTGAAACAACCCTTAACGTTATATTACATAATATAGAGATTATTAATAATATTTAATTTTTTATATTATTTTAATAATTTAAATTTTTTATTTAAATTTAATATTATTTTATAATTTAATTTTTACTTATAGGCAGTCAATCGATAGCTTTTTAAATCTGTTTTTTAATTAAATCTTAAGGGTTATTTATCTTGTTTTAAACCTCCTTTATCTGAATTGTTAGATAATTAAAAAAGCTATCGATCGACTGCCTATAAGTCAAAATTAAATAACGCAAAGTACCCCTTTAAGTCGGATAACCTTAAAGGTTGTTTCAAAATATACACGCTTCCCTTACATAGAAGCTTTCAAGGGTGTGTTGCCCAATTCGAATCCAGCTGAATGGATAGATAATTAAAAAAGCTATCGATTGACTCCTTATAAGTCAAAATTAAATACTGCAAAGTATCCCTTTTAATCAAATAACGTTAAGGGTTGTTTTAAAATATTCACGTCCTTACGCATTTTATTACGTAAATTTCTGTATGTGCGTGTGCGTGAGCATACATACACACGTACATACATACATGCATACATGCACATTTATGAACATTTATATTTGTTGAAAAAACATTATAATTTAATTAAACTATGGTATTAGCACACAGTTGAAATGCTGGTATTACCAGTGACGTGTTGTTATTACAGTGCTGAAATTACTGGTGAAATATCAAACGTAATTTTTACGTCCCTAAGTATTAAATTCTTATTCCACATTAGTTTTCGTGAAATTAATAATGATTTAACTAAGAATAACTGTGTCCAGAGAAAAAAAATACTTTATTTCGTTCTTTTAAAAACTAACGCAGTATTATCATCATGATATTCCGTAGCATGAAGGTATTACTGCGGTGAATCATTATCTTACTCTTTATACTACGTTATAAAATATACTGATTGATCTCTAAAGTACAAAATTAATCATTAACAACTTGTATTATTCTTTAATATACTTATGTTGATCGAATTTAGTAAGTCACATTTATTTTGCATCAACATAAAGCAACTTTTGCACGAATCACAGTAATACCTACATACGCAGTAATACCCTCACTTAGCACAGCACTAGTCACAATCGGAAAGATTTTAACTGATCGATTTTATATAAATAAACCACAATTGTAAGTTTTTAAATGATTTTGAACGTACTCCTGTATATAATATATGAATAAATTTGTTATTATACCAATTGCAAATCCACTGTCCCATATCAGTTGGACCACGAAACAATATTTGTATACATTTTTCATCGTAAGAACGTTGTTTAATATTATTCATAGCGGATAAAAAAATTGTATCTTGCATTTTAAAATGTGGATTTAATTTCATAATTTCATACATATACCTATCATCTAAGATTCCATACACTGTATTGCCATCTTGTTGAATTACAAATCGTATCCGGACGTTTCGTCACAGGACATTTCATCGTAAGGACTTTTCATCGTACGGACTATTCATCGCAAGTACTTCTCATTGCATGGACTTTTCATCGTAATGATGGAATTTTCAATACATTACATTATCCAAATCCGTCGAGTTTACGGGATACATGTTCAAAGATACTTGTTTTAATGAACACTTATTTAAATTATTATTTGTATTTTTTGTATTTGTTATTTTCCTAAAAATAATGTATTTCAGAAATGAATAAAAAAACAATGTTAAATTGAAACGTTACAATTATTTAAGAATTAATTTCCCTTTTTTAATTTCCCCTCTTTAATTGGTTATTGGGTATTAGGGTTATTGGGTATTAGGGTTATTGGGTATTAGGGTTATTGGATATTAGGGTTATTGGGTATTAGGGTTATTGGATTTTAGGGTTATTGGGTATTAGGGTTATTGGGTAGTGGGGTATTGGGGTATTGGGGTATTAGGGTTATTGGGTACGTTCGTACAATGAAAATTCCATCTTTGCGATGAAAAGTCCGTGCGATGAAAAGTCCTTGCGATGAAAAGTCCGTGCGATAAAAAGCCCGTGCGATAAAAAGTCCGTGCGATGTAAAGTCCGTCATGAAACATCCGCCAATGAAATGTTCTGCGACGAAACGTCCGTGACCCATTACAAATTCATGATTAATTTCTAGAAATTTATATTTTTTCAATTTTGCTTTACTAAACTATTAGCATAATTTTGATGCAAATTTATATTTAGTTATAATGAGTGTAGACTTATTACAAAATTATCGTATGTTACACAGAGAAAAAAAACTGCGTTAAAGATTAATTAAATTAATTAATTTACTAATTATTACATTTTACATTAATTTAAGGTCATTGTAAATGTTTTCTTTTCATATTACTAAATTTACTTTAACATAATATAAAATTAAGTATACTATAACAATTCTTGGGTTATTTATTATTGAAACGCAAAATATTAGGTATTAACTAACCTTATAACATTTATTAGATGCAAAAAAGCAACAATTTTACGACAACAATTTTAATTATAAATTAAAATGGAAACAATTATTTTCGCAGAATTTGTTTAATTATCCATAATTTATCTAAAACACCGCATTAGACAAAGGTAACTACGGTTTTTTTGATATTTTCCATTTTTAATATTTTACTCCAAATCTACTGGAAAGTCCACATTTCATATTCCTTGGATTTGAAAAAAATACTGTCACATCCTGGAGACGATGTCCAGGTGGTCAGGGTGCCATCCAGATCATCCGGACATCGTCTACAGGAAAGTCTACATGCCATTCTGCATAAATATGCAAAAAATATTGTCACTTCCTGGAGATGATGTCCAGGTGGTCAGGGTGAACTCCAGGTCATCCGGACATCGTCTACAGGAAAGTCTACATGTCATTACCTCTAGTGGCAACCACTCACAAGTAAAACCAAATGTGGTAAACGATAAATCTAATCGAACGCCAATTCCGTACGCCGTACGCCGTACACCTTACACCGGAAAAATATTACAAAATACAATTATATATATATACAAATTTATGTAGCAATAATTGTAATATCTAGTTTTTAAGAAAAAAAAACAAAAAAACAAACAACCACCAAAATAACAAAACAAGACAACAAACGCGTGGATGTTTACGCCTGGCGTTAAACTTCTCTAAGGGGAGAGGTGTAGCGTCATGATAGACGCAAGGTACACACATGCGCGTACACATACACACACATACGCATACACACATACGCACACACGTGCGCACGCATTTAATACTCAAACTAGGATGTCCTCGTCAAGACAGGAACCGCCTTAAAAAATTCTAGCCAATAACTTAATTAGAACACGCACGACAAAGAATAAATTAATTAAGTAAATGTACAATGATGTAACCAAATCTAATTGGTCAAGAGGAACCAAAACTCCACCCCAAACCCTTGATATAAATAGGGATGTCGCGCCGGGGGTGGGTGCTCTTGCTCTTTAGTCCTTGCTCAAGTAAGGTAAAATCCTGTATCCAAAATTTATCGCGAAATAAAGCAAGGAAATCGAAAGTCATTGTTCAGTATCTTTAAACCTTTAAACACCAGTCATTTTCCTATCCCTTTTAAAATCCCAATTAGTCTATACCGCATTTCTATTGTAAGGGAGTCTTTGCATCGAAGATCAACGAGAGCGAGAAAGACAGCCGAGCAGTTGCAGCCACCGGGCAGCCGTAGATCTCCCACCCGATAAGGTTGGTTGTTTTCCTTTCCACGCTTTCACTCATTGTTGCACCTCGGTCTTACCCATGCACGTTAATTTCGGAAGGGTCTATGACCTGTGCTATACCGAGGAGAATTGACACCCATCCTTGACGCTATATGCATACTAAAACGGGGAACTTCTATTTTTAATTCAAATTCAGTCCATTTAATTTTTCTACGTTACGTCTACCCCAGGACGTAACACACACAACATTCGCAGGCTATTACAGTGCAGCAATTATCTTACAACAATAACCCACTACAATTCCTCGAATCCTACAGAGAGAAATATAATTCGCTGTTCGTAGGTTCGGATTACAATCTTAAAACTAAATAACAATGTTGGTTAGCTTCGCTGTGACATCACAGCAGTAGCTTCCAACCATACTATCATTCATCCTTTTTCATTCATTCATAATTGGTTTCTTGACGCTACCATTCCACATCGGACTTCCAGAAATGTATCGCATCATCACAAAACCCATTGATTCATACTTACATTGATTATAGAGGTCTATCTGACTCCCTTAACCAAACTTTTAACATTTCTATATATTATTTAAGTATTAATAATTATATAATCTATCTATTAACTTGTGTTGAAAAAATGGATAATTATCCATTGATAATTGATAATTAAATTTCAATTTTTAATTACACTATATATAATTGATAATTACATTTTTATTTTCATTTATGTAATTAATAATGAAATTTTGATTTTCAATTAGATATAATGTAATTGATAAATATCAATTTTTAATTACATTGTATCTAATTGATAATTAGATTTTCAATTCAATTAAATAAATTCTTATTAATAATTAAATTTCTATTTTCATTTATGTAATTAATAATTAAATTTTCATTTTCAATTAGATAACATTTTATTCATAATTCCTTTTTTATTTTTAATTACAATATATTTAATCTTCTTGACCAACACGGTGGCGGAGTGGCGGAAGCGCACCTCGGCCGGTCATAAGAGTTAAGCAGCACCGAGCGCGGTTGACACTTGGATGGGTGACCGTTCTCGGACTTAGCTTAAATGATCGGTTAGGTGTTTTTTCATATTCCACAACGTGAGCGGGAGGTGTGAGACATTCGGTTTCGGTGTTAAAGTCTACGCAATGTGACCTTGCCACCCAAACAGAATTGTTCTCGAATGTACTGCCCTTCTCGGAGGAGGTTTTCCTAATAGGCATTTATCCTACGGGGTTTGGCCACAGGTTTTCGCTCTCTCCACGGGCATAACCCCGGGCGAATGCGAGAAGGTGGGGTAACGGGGGGAAAATTGGAAAGAAAAAACAAAAACAGGAATAAATAAAGGTGTAGCGAATACGTACGTAAAAACCCGAGAAGGGTATACGTGGATCCTACCAAAAATTGTAAAAAAAAATTTTATTTAATCTTCTTTTCTTTACTATAATTAAAATGTTTCCTCAAAAAGTTTTCGGCGTCCGGCGTCCGGCGTCCGGCGACCGGTGTCCGGTGTCTGTCATTCGGCCGCGTTATTATACACATAAATGACATATAATAAGATGATATAATAATAAGGTGAAGGGGTTAAGGTGGAGGCAGGGGGTAGTGGGGGGAGGAACATGAGGGTAAACATTTTTTTCAATTGTTGAATTAATTAAGGTAGATTATATCTAATTGAAAATCAAAATTTCATTATTAATTAAATAAACGAAAATAAAAATATAATTATCAATGAGAATTTCATTAATTGACAACGAAAATTTAATTATTAATTAGATATAATCTAATTATCAATTATATATAATGTAATTAAAAATTGAAATTTAATTATGAATTAAATATACTGTAAATAAAAATTAAAATTTAATTATCTATTAAAATGGAATTTCCATTATATTGTAGTTTTAATTGTTGTAAGAAAAATAAATTTATATTTTGTAAACTTTTTCGAAGGTCTTGTTTTACCAATACATTACTAACATTGATCTCGCTGTCATGTACATTTCTGTTGATGCTTGTTTGTTTCTGGAAAATATTATTTTTTCAATGGTATTTAGTCTTGCGGGACATGTAAGTCCAACTGCACAGGTTACTCTATAGTGCGGAAACATTGTTCTGTGTTGTAATGCTAAGTCACATTTGCAGATTGATGTAAAAAAATATCATCTATTACTACAACGTCTTTGTGAGGCGGTTGATGTTTTTCAGAATACATAAAGTTTATACAACTCTGAATTTCTCTCATTCCTCTGTTAAAGTAGAATATGGTTTTGTTTGATCCTAGATAATTAATGTCTCCATATAGGTCATCCTATGATTATTTATTTGTAGTATCTTAATTCTGACGTCTATTAAGCTGGTACTGCTACTTTCAAACGCCACAATTTACCCTATACCCTAACTTATTGCTAATTTATTGCTAATTTATTACGCAAAAACCAATTTTATTGCTCCAGCCGTTTCCGAGAAACCGTGGCTGTGCTACCTTAAGTCTTAAGCTGGCACAGCCACAGCTGCAACTTTGCTTCTAATGGTTATTTTTTCGCGATCCAAAGTGCATATTTTATTGCTAATGTATTGCTCTTAATTGGCATAGGTAGCGTACAAAAAATATTTGTTTATTTAACAAATTCGAACCTCGGCAATATGCAAAAATTCCTTAGAGCCAGTACAAAGTGCTCGGGCACTTGCAAGGCGATTGAGTAAATATTATATTAATCTTTCTTTGTTTGATTCAAGCACTAGTAGAATTATTTGACTTTATTTAAAATATCCTAAAATGACACGAAAGATTCCGAAAAATCCATTTATATACTCTGGTCAATTGTAAGTTTTTTTTTATCTCTAAAACTGTTTGAACAAATCTAAGTATTTTCTGTTCTATAAAATTGTTTTATAAAGTGCATCTTTATTTTGGACGTATTTTTTTGTTATACAACTGTATTGGAAAAACGGTTACAGAAATCGCAAATCTAAGGCCTGATTTCAAAAGAGCAGAAAAAATTACAATAGAAGAGGAATTTTTTAATTGATCCGTCCGAAAATTTAAGGAGATTTGGTTAAAAAGGGGTTAAACCTCAATTTAATTTTACAAATATTCATGTATTATTTTTTTTGTAGATGCCAATAGGGAGACAGTAAGAAAAATTGCAAAGGAGACACTCCATCCATATAAGCTCTAGATGGTACAAGCTCTGCGGGAGCTCGACAAACCAAAATGTTTAGAGTTTGCAACGAAAATGCTAGACATGCACCGCAGAGATCCAGCGTTAACGCGGCGGATATGTTTCACAGATGAATCGACATTTACTCAGAGTGGTATGCTAAACAGGCAAAATCATCGGAACTGGGCACAGGAAAATCCACGATGGAAACGTGAAATCGAAAATCAGAAATGCTGGAAGGTCAATGTGTGGGCAGGCATTGTTGGCGACAAAATTGTGGGCCCATATTTTTTTGAAGGTAATATTAGTGGCGATACGTACTTATATTTTCTGAGAAACAATTTACCACATCTGTTAGAGGAAAACCGAGTTAATATAAGCACGATGTGGTGATTACACGATGGAGCACCAGCCCACAATACGAACAACGTGCAAGCATGCTTACAACGTTACTTTAGGCAACGCTGGATTAATACGTAATACTGTTATATTGTATAATATGTTATAAGTTAATTGATATATAACAATATCATGTTTGTTCCATAAATTATAATTTATTAAATATGTAGTGCTGTTATTTTTATGTAATATTTGCAATTTGTTAATGTGTAGTAATATTATCTTTGTTATATACCATAATTTATTTAATGTACAATAATATTGCATTTATTACGTTTTATAACTCAATTAATATATAAATTAATTAATATTTTTATACGTCTTACAGTCAATAATATGGGCAGTTAGATTGCCCCTACTTATAATCACCCCCGAAGAATCTATAAAAATAATAAAAATAAAAAATAAAAAATAAAAACAATAACTGAAAATAAAAACAAATTATTAATAAAGCAATCTGACTGCCCCCCTGCACCAAAAATCTACTAACCCCAAATATTTGTTTTTATTTTCAGTTAGTGTTTTTATTTTTTATTTTTTACTTTTATTATTTTTATAGATTCTTCGGGGGTGATTATAAGTAGGGGCAATCTAACTGCCCATATAATTGACTGTAAGACCGATAAAAATATTAATTAATTTAGTTATGCTACAGTCGACATAAGTAATATTTTATCAATTAATATATAATAACATTGTATTTATTTGTTTGTTACTTGTTGGATTTGATAATTTGATTTATGTTTGCAGTTTTCGATTAGAGTTTGTATATATATATACGTAATTTCAGTTAATTTATTCGTTTAAATAATTACTAGCCAAAAACGCTCGCTTTGCTCGCGATTAAAACAAGGTTTGGGACACAATATTGAAACAAAATACAATATCGAAAGAAAATGTA